>JAWQRJ010003578.1:0-11901 GCA_033557515.1 Diorygopyx duplodentatus | reverse complement strand
AAGGGTAATAACTACAGCAAACAGATACTGCAATTTAAATCAACACCAATCAATTAACAGCAAATAATCCACAGACGTTTAAGATAATGTGACAACAATTTGGCATACAAAAAAGACGAGTAAGTAGGTAAGTCAGAGTTTTTTGAGACATATTATATTTCTTTTATAATTAGAGAACTAAGTCGATTCGTTTGTTATTTGCAGTACCCCTGAAGATGGATAAAAATCCGAAGCGTACAGGGTAGAATTTTTGATTGAAGTAAATAAATTTAAAAGAACCAGAAGAGTGCAAGAATTAAATTATTAAGTATTAAATGTTAATACTTAATAAACAAACGCTCTTCTATATGAAATTTCTTAAAGGTGTATGTATTTTTAATTTTAAATATTTCCCAAAATATTAATAGTATTATTTCACTTGGTTTGAAAATTTTATGACTATACTACTATAAACGATACAAACATTTTAAAATAACAAAAGTGAACAATTCGTTCAATTCATTATTGATTGAAGTATCTTTGTGTGATTAAAAATGCCCAAGAATCTCCAATGAATGTATTTTTTTATTAAATTTACAGTGATCACTACTGCAAATTTAATAAAAAAAAAACAGTCACAAAAAAACTTCCTAATGACAAAAAAACATTTTTTCCTTGAAGAACCAATCCGAAAAAAAAATGTTTAAAGATAATGTGAATGGAGAAATACACATACCCTTTTTAACGTATAAAAAAGAAGGAATATAAAAGCAAGAGAGTTTATTTTAAAGAAGAGTTTTACGAGTTTTTAAAGCAGCTTACCAGAAGTAATAAAACCGGATTCACACACTAGTATCACTTTTTCTATTTTTATTGCCCGCCTTGCATAGTCAATAAAGAAGCGACTTTTTCGCAGTAGTCCACGTATATTTTTTGTTTGAAAAACACGGCCTCCTAAGGTAAATGCTTTATTTATGAGTCTGAGACATGTTTTTTAAGATATAAGAACGAATGTAGTGGGATTATTTTTCTACTTCCTAATATTTTGAAATGTTTCTTTAATCTGTGCCTGTATTTTTTAACGTTTTTTCCTCAAAATATGGGGAAAAAAATCAGGTTTTTAATAAAATATTTTAAATCTCAATGGCGATATTTGAAAACAATAGGGGCCAATTAATCTACTTACTTCTTGTATATCGGAAGACACTTTATTCACTACATACTTATACAGACATAAAAGTGTGTACATACTTAAAATTTAGTACCAATTTTCTCCATAATAAAAAAAAATCACATTAAATAAATAGTTCAATTTTGATCTTAATAAAGAAACTAGACCTTGCATTTAAAATGATACAAAAAAACAGTAACCAATTAAAAAATTCAAAATGTTTTCTTTCGAACTAAACCTACAGACATGCCCAAATTAGATGTTTGTACTTGTTTCCCTTGAATAACCAATAGTTAATTATTTCATATCACTTGTTGATATAAATTTAACGAAAGTAATTAGTTTCCGGATCATTTGTTTTAATTTTTGGTTCCATTGGAATCGTTGTAATATAACATCAAAAATCACTTACATGCATGTTTTCCATGTAAGTGCATTTTTGGTATTGGTAATTTAGCGCGTGAGTGAGGAAAAAGGGTAAAAAAATAAAAGCCTTCATTTTAAAGCTATTAACCTTGGTCGCTGTATTTCTTCAGTTCATCATTGGCTGAGAAGAAATGTAGTAAACCCATAGGTAAGAATGTCTTTACACATGGGAAAAATAATTGCGTCTTATTTCGTTGTTCTGTTTATTATTGAACACTCGTTAGTTACAATAACTTAATGGGACATTTGTATTGATTCATCTGAAGGGTAAATCGATAAATCCTTCATCTTCTTTAGCTGCGTTATCCTTTCTACAGACGCATTCTCGTGCAATTTTCCGGTGTATACCGATCCGACCGCAAGCATATCCATTGAATACCGGCTGCAAGCGAGCACGGGAGTTCGATTATTGTCGCCCCACGCCATTCTGCGACCATGCAGAAGTTGAAATTTTATTGTTCGACGTGCGCCGCGATAACTCCGACGCCGCTGCAATGATCGAACGATTAAGCAATAAAATTGGATTTACTTCGCATTGTGTCCGCCCAGGCGGCGGCACCGTCGCCGCCACCTCGCGGTGCGTTTTTCAAACACCGCAAAAAACCGGTCTACCGGAACGTTTGTCGGCCACTAAAATTGTCTTAGACCTATGCGGCGGCGGCGGCGTCCTACGGCCATTATGAAATTGCACTTCAATTAGCGGCCGAAGTCGTACTTCCCCCCTCTTGCCCCTCTCGTCCACCACTCCCCCTCACCTGACAACTCATATCGATCACTTGCTTGGATGCATTAAGCTGTTACGTAATTAGAGACTGGAGATTTTTACGTCTGTCCCTCCGGTAGCAAATTACCTTTTGCACATTGTGAGACGCTGAAGAATGTGCACACCCCCCTATGAAGTTGATTGCAAAAAAAGGTTT
This sequence comes from Diorygopyx duplodentatus, assembly GCA_033557515.1. NCBI lineage: Eukaryota > Metazoa > Arthropoda > Insecta > Coleoptera > Scarabaeidae > Diorygopyx > Diorygopyx duplodentatus. The sequence goes on along the minus strand of JAWQRJ010003578.1, from coordinate 9,405 downwards.
AGGGAACTGCGTGAAAATGCACTGCGTTAAAAATTGTAATAAAAATTTATGGCTGTACCTTTTTGTTTTGCATTACTACTACTACCTTAAAAGGGTCTGCAACTTTATCGTTAGCTACAAAATAGTGTTCATTGCTTATTATCTTTTTACAGACCATATACTACATCTACATCTTGTTACCTACCAGCATTGCCATCAAAAACAAAATAGTCGAAACTTCAAAACTCCCCTAAGTGGAAAAGTTGCAAAAACGTGACAACTAGCAATATATCAGCACGATTCGATAACTATTATAGCTTAACCACAGAGTTCTAAATTCTATTAGTTAGACAGATGCTGTACTTTTGATGTTCAGGTTACCTTCAGGCACATATGACAACTAAGCCTGTTTTGGACGACACAGCAGTGCATTGTCGAATTTTACGAATTTTTTAATGCACTTTGCGCAGATATATTCTTAGCAATTTCCATAATTTACTACAGTAGTTGTATAATAACGTACACGGTGCAATATTTATAAAATAAGACAAGTTGTGCTAAGAATTATGTAATCCAGACCAATCTGGATACAGTTTTCTGGTAACAGTCTTTTCCGACTGTTACCAGAAAATTGTTATCAAAAAACTGACGACGGTTATTTGGTAAGAAATAAATAATATTAATATTTTAACAAGGAATACACTGATGAATTATAACTATTTAATGTAATCATTTGTTGAATCCTAACAAATGATTTTAAGTGTTAACTCCTTGGCTTATTAGCAGCTGTGGTAAATATTTGTTGTTTAGGACATTTTATTTACCATAGCTATTTGCCACCACCTAGTTTACAAAATGGTGTTGAATGCTGAAGAAAAATTGCATTGTTTGCAAAAAATTGGGTTACGGTTCGATTACTTGGCTTTAATTACTTTGTTTTCAAAACTGAAGATTAAGTCAAGGAATATAAGCTCCTTTTTTGCAATCGCTGTATATTATATTGATAACTAAATTTAAACCCAATATTTACGAATGATAAATAAACGATAGCTGTATTTTAAATAATAAATCGTGGACATTTTTAATTTAAATTTGAATTGTCGATTTTATTAAAGATATATTAATAGAAATAGAAAACTACAATATAAAATAAGGCAACATAATTACACCATAGAGCGAGAGAGACAGAGGAAGAATTTCGTATACTAGCACAAATGTTATTAGTTATTTTATTTTTTTCAAACATTTTTTTTGTAATACATATTTGTAATTTTACAAATTTTTATTAATTTACAATTAATATTTTCATTTATAATGTTAGTTGTGTTCCTTACGATGACAAAAGACTGTAAAGGACGAGAGATACAAATAGTATTACAAATAGCAGACTACAACTTTAAAATAGAAACCATAAAAAATACAAAGAAAACATGAAATAGCCAATAATACAACACTAAACAGGGAGCAAAATATATTTAAAACATACTCAAAAAATGCATTCCACAGGTTACAACAGTTAATAAACAATTAATTAATTAATTAAATGAAAATCAATCAATTTTAATTTTTAATTAATGAATTAAAATAACAGCCAGCTTTAAAACTAATAACAACAGTAACAAGCTAGTTAATACAAAAGACAACGTACATACCTAGATTGAAAAAAACAGGCTTTACTCTCTTTACTGTGAACCTTTTGGAGTCATATACAGGGTGATTTACTTTTAAATTCAGAACCGCGTTTCTATTCCACTGTGAAATTTTCACACCGATCTTAGATTATCATTTTTAATAAAAAAAAATTATTCCAAAAAATTATCAAATAAATAAAGAATTTTTATTTTTATATCGATCATAGAGTGCTGTTTTTCAATATTTACCATCAGATGACGTCATTAAGCCAATATGACAATTGAACGGTTATTATAGTAAAGTAAATAAAAAATAAGGGTTAAAGTTACATCCGAAAACTGATCAGGGGATAAGCACAAAATTAGACATTAACAAATCAGTGGAAACAACTGCAACTAAAAATACTTACAGAAATTGCTCAAAATTATCATCATTTCTGTCAACGATTTATCTTTTTGTTTGCAAACGGTAAGAGCTACAGACTAAGTTAAATGGAACAATATGGGGGTATTTATCTAAGCTGTTCAGGCCTTCTTTTGTTTTTCTAAAAAAATGCATCGCCTACTAGATGTCCTGAAAAAACTGAAAATCGTCGTTTTCTTCAAATGTCAATATTTTCCATATAATTTATCAACAAATTTCGAGGGAACAAGTTGTATCAAAACATTCTGTAGGATAGATATTTAAAATATTTTTTACCTTGCACCAGTTTCGAGATGTGACCCAAAGTTGTATTTTTTTTAATGGAAACCATGGTTGATTTTGACATTATTAAATTAATTTATTTTTTCCCTTTCTAAAGATACAAGGTTCGAGGTATTTATCTTTCATAGTTTAGCAGATATGAAGAAAAATCATATTTCATACAGATTTTAACCCACATCACACTATCCACGATTAAGAACTATGTTTTGTTTTCAAAACAAAAGACTGCATATCTGGTATTTATTATCTTTTGTGCTTCAGTAGATATAAAGAAAAAAGATTTTCTGAAAAAACAGTTTTGCTCAAATTTAGTTTGACGTACTAAATCGCAAAAGAAGGAAATATGGAAACAATAAACCTGGTAACAATGAACATGGAAGCAATGAACGTGGCATAAACGGACCTATTAAACGGTTTCCAAAAATGCCGCACCACACGTTAAATTAAATTTTATAGGCTAAATTTCCAATCATTAATGGATAATAATTAACACTAAAAGATGATCCAAATCGTTCCTGAAAACGTGACTGTCGAACTATTTTCGGATTTCCATTATTCCAATATAATGGTAATTATTCCGATTGTAAATGCCGTTGTTTGTAAATGGACTGTCATCACTCCAAAGAATTTTATTAGGAAAAGTCAAATAATTTAAGGTCACATCTATTTGGGCATCTTCATTTTCTTTTTGGTATGTTGCGGAACGGACTGCAGTAAAGCACCCACCTTCTCGTAGATTTTGCTCGAGTCGGCGAAACAAAGTTCTATGAGGATGTTTTCTGTCGGGGTATAAATTTAAATATTCATTTACTGCCACCGTTGAATTTCGATTTCACTTTATGTAGGTAACAAACATATCCGTTTTTTCATAGTTTGAAAACGCCATTATGAATGTAGAATATGAATAATTGACGACAACTATAACCTATGACACGAGAGTGGTTTAACAATATTATTGACAGATGTGTAGTCTTTTGTTTGAATCATTGATAGTGTGATGTGGGTTAAAATCTGTGTGGAATGTGATGTTTCTTCATATCTCCTAATATATGAAAGATACCTAGAGCCTTATATCGTTGGAAAGGGAAAACATCAAGTAATTTAATAATGTCAAAATCAACTATGGTTTCCATTTAAAAAAAAAACTACAACTTTGGGCCGTATCTCGAAGCTGGTGCAAGGTAAAAAATATTTTTATAATCTATCCTACAGAATGTTTTAATATCAACTTTTTCCCTCGAAATTTTTTGATACAATATGGATACGATATGGAAAATATTCACATTTGAAGAAAATGACAATTTTGCTTTTTCAGGATTAAGAATTAAGGAACACAAACATAACATCAATTGAGCATTTGGCAAAACGCAAAATACTAACTAATTTCGTCTGTACCGTCGTCCGTGTTAAAATCTGAAACATGTAAAAACTATTTTGTTTAATTAAGCACACATTAAATAAATATAAAACTTTGAAATGAATTTGTCATTATGGATATTTTATATTTTGCGATTTAATTCATTTGTCAAGGTATTTTCTTGGTTTAGCAAGCGTAGTTATTTCTCATTTCAATTGTTTAATAGCATTGTTCGCAGATGCCATTGAATAGATAAAAGCATCTTCTAGTAAAGCTGACGATTAGCATTTATGACAACATTTTCGGAAAGCAATCACTTTAATGTTGGGTAATAAAACAACAGTTTTACTAGACTAATTAGAAGTATACATCCAATTATAGAAAGACCTTGAAATAACGCCTTCGCACAATGCTTTAAAACGCACTATTTACTCTAAAAGAGGGTCGTAAAAATGAATGGCCACACTTACTAAAGTAACTTATCGTCAAGATGGCGGAAATATTAGCTTATTAATAGCCTACTTCCTAACCGGGCTAACAAAACAAGTCCCAATTAAACCTTTCCTGATACCGGTCCAATTTTAGAGAATGAAATCACCTTGAAAAAAACTGGTATTATTTTTCTATTCGCCAATGGCTGCCGCTCCCTCCCACCTACTAAATTATTCGTGCGCCACGCCACACTTGCTTAGTCCAAACAAGTCCCCGAAAAAAAAACCTAGTCGAATAGTGCCACGCGGTGGAAGGGGGGACATTAGAACAAGTTTCGAGGCCCGCCATGTTTGGTTCACTTCGTCCTCATTTGCTTTTTTTTCTCGTTCCGACCACGCACGCCAACAGGTTTTTGTTTCGCCTTCGACCTTGAATCAAAATTCGGCGTCATTGCCGGCTGCTATACGGCCGACCGCTTTGTTCTGACCGGATGACGTCAGCCGAAAAAGAGAGTAATAAGGGACAGAAGATGGCTCTGCGCCCGCCATTTCAACGAAAGCGAAACCGTTGCCGAAAATCGAGTGTGCCTGCCCAGCTTTCGCTTGCATAATAACGTCTGATGTGCTATTTTTGCGATCGCGCTGGCCTTGAACTTGAGCTACATATTGTTGTTTACAGCTTGCACCGAGCGCAATGTAACTAGCAGTGCTCTCCAACGCCAACTCCGACTGTTATGTCGGTCATTTTAGTTATACGGCTTTGCTCCTGACTACACAGGCACACGTCGCTAGCGTACGCGCATAACTACATAAATTTTATTGCTTGATTAATGGTATAAAGTCAATGTGAGGCCCGTGTCCGTATTGGAAACCGTGTTTTCGAAATATGCCCTTATTTTTAACTGAGTTGACGGTTCGGAGCATTTGCCACTTTTGCTGTTGTGCAACGGATAGCCACTTGCATTATTCAACCGGTTAGAATTTATGCATGCTTGACATGAACGTATAAAACGTTTTATTTACACGAATAGCGTATTTTAACTCTATAATAAGTCTGTTTATAGATTTACAAGAAACAATGTCTAATAAATTTTATTCAACATACCTAGGGTTGTAAAAATACTTTATTGTCACAATCACAAAAGTAATTTAACAGATTTAATCTGCTTTTCTGTTATATTTATCAATGTTGTCTATTATCTGCACAACTCCTCCAGTTATTCGGTAAGAAAGCATGTGAAATACAATTCAACTTTAAAGAACAAGTGGCTAATAAATACTGTGACTAATATTCTGAAAAAAAATGGAAATTACTACACAGTAAAAGAAGTTCACAATGTATATCCTTATTATACACAGGTGTCTCTAATTCGATACTCACCATTGGTATCTTGGAAACGGTAAGAGCTACAGACTCGGTTAAATGGAACAATATGGGGGTGTCTATCTAAGCTGTTTTCTGGGCTTCTTTTGTTTTTCCAAAAAAATGCATCGCCTACAATATATTCTTAAAAAAAACTGAAAATCGTTATTTTCTTTAAATGTGAATATTTTCCATATTATTTATCGTGTCAAAAAATTTCGAGGGAAAAGTGGTAGATATCAAAATATTCTGTAGGATAGATAATAAACATATTTTTTTACTTTGCGCCAGTTTCGAGATGTGACCCAAAGTTGTATTATTCATCCTTTACTCAGTTGATGAATGATTTTGATGTTATCAAATGTGAAATTATGATTGTTAAAATTTATGTGCCTGGCGAAGTTTGAATTATTGCTTGTGAGGTGTTCTTTGACTCTAATTTCGACTTTTCTTCTTCTATATGCAGTAGTGTTGTACGGTTATTATGTCTAACATTGTATTTTTGAAATATATTATTAAAATAGTGGACATCGTATCCATTGTTAGAAGCAATTTGTTGTATAATGTTTAACTCTTTTTTCATGTTATTAAAACTGAGAGGGGTATTGTTTAGTTTGTACATATAAGAAATGAAACTTGGTTTTTTATTTGTTGGGTCATGAAAAGAATTAAATGGGGATAATAGCGTCGGTTTGTGTAGATTTCCTATAAATGTCATAATTAATTGTATGTCTGTTGTGTAGGTGTGATTATTTTCTAATTCTATGGTGAATTTTATTTTAGGGTGTAATGTGTTTATAAAATTATGAATTTTGATTTATAATATTTATATTTGTAGTGTCGATTATGACTAGAATATCGTCTACATATTTGTTCCATTATATAATTTTGTTAATGAATTCGAAATTGCTGTACATTGTGTACAATTTCTTCTAAATGGCTCATGAAAATGTCACTCCTACCATATGCCCCCGCTAATTGGGGAGCCCAAGGGTAAACCTTCAATCATTTTATAATATTTATTGTTTTTATTGTTTAAGTATATTAGAGTATAAGTTAATAATGTCAAATAATAAAGTCGTAAATTCAGAAGGTAGTACTAAATATTTTTGAAAAAATTGACTAAGAATTTAGAAACAGAGATTGTGATTGGTCTTATTGGAATGCCATTTTTGTGTATTTTGGGGGGTGAATGTAGATTTGGGGTTATTGAGTTCATAGGTAATGGTTTTTTAGAATTGAAATTATGTTTAGTTAAAGTTTCTGAAGTATTTTTTATGATTTCTTTAAAATTATTGTGAAAAGTTAGATTAGGGTTTTTCTTTACCTCTACAAAGTTATTTCCTTGTATAAGTGGCTCTGCTTTTTTGAATGCAATCTACGTTATTCATTAGGATTATACCAGCGTTTTTATCACTTGTTGTAACTATGATGTTTTCTTCCTTTATCTTTTTTTGTTGGTTTCGTAGTGTGATGTTTTCTTTATCTTCATGTATTCTTAATTTTTTATTTCGATGATGTAGGTTTTCTTCTTTTCTAACTATTGTAATACTTTGATTCTTGATTTCTTCTTCTTCTGCATGGCTTTTAATGGCTGGTTCAATTTCTATTGCCCACTTTGGAAAGTTGGTGACACGAGAGTGATTTAACAATATTATTGACAGATGTGTAGTCTTTTGTTTCAATCATTCTGATGTGGTTAAAATCTGTGTGGAATATGATTTTTCTTCGTATCTCCTAAACTATAAAAGATAAATACCTCGAACCTTATATCGTTGGAAAGGGAAAAAATCAAGTAATTTAATAATGTCAAAACCAACTATGGTTTCTATCTAAAAAAATACAACTTTGGGTCATATTTCGAAACTGGTGCAAGGTAAAAAATATTTTTATAATCTATCCTACAGAATGTTTGGATATCTACAAAACAATTCCCTCGAAAAAAATTCCCTTCAATTTTTTTTTCTCGAAATTTTTTGATACGATAAATATGGAAAATATTCACATGTTAAGAAAATGAGAATTTTCAGTTTATTCAGGAATCTAGGAGGCGATGCATTTTTTTTGGAAAAACAAAAGATGGTCTGAACAACTTAGATAAACACCCCCATATTATTTCAGTTAACCGAGTCTGTAGCTCTTACCGTTTCCAATACATATATCAATGGTGAGCATCGAATTTGGACACTCTGTATGTAACAAACGGTTAGTAAGGTAAACGATCAGGGGAGAAACTCTTTTTTCTTCTACGATATTTCGAAACATTATTGTTTATTCACAGGCAAAAAACTACAACCAGAGCAATACTTTAATAATGATTTCAGAACAAAAAATACAGTAAGTTGAGTTTACAATTAGAGCGGGGAAAATCAAGTCTGAGCCCTGCAATTTCGAGAATTTACATTAGAAACTATTAACAATTAACAATTCAAGCGTAAGGTCAATCCAATAAAACACGCACAGGTCAACCCCACGTGCACTCTGAGTCAGCCAAGCAATGCAACCCTCGACACATATAAGCCAGAAATCTACATTACCCACCAATCCAATTCAAATCAAAATAAAGGTGAAGAATCAGTTGAACAGTGATTTAGGGTGTTATCATTACTTCTACAGGCTTATTCCATTGAATCAGCAACGAATAGACATTGCTGAGGTTATTAACATCAGTTTGGAAATTGACGGTGTTGTCCTTAATATTAATATAATACACTTCTAGAAAAAGTCTTTTACTTAAATTTCTGTCACTATCCAAGACTTTCACATCATCAAAATCAAAACTCTGCCCCACATCTCTCATGTGGATGGACAAAAAATTTTCTTTTTAAAAAAATATGAAAAATATTTCATTGTATCCACGAAATATCTCATCATATTTTCTTCTCTCCATCATCATTTGCTTGCTTCTCCATGTTACAAAAAAATCAACCTAGATACATTAAAAATCATTTGTATCACTGGTACCGCTGTTCATTTGTGAATTCCGTTGGTTAAAAAAATTAAAATCAAAATTACAAATGTAAGATGTAATTTACTTTTCGATATCAATGACAAAAGGCGCTTATCCTTTCATAGAAATACCATACGTACATCTATTAATCTCTATCATTTGTGAACGTTGCTATATTTTCTTAACATTTTTAGTTGCATTTAAATGTTAATTTTTAGACACGATCACGTTATTTTCCTTATAAACAGTGAAAAAAACTGCTGTTATGGAATGATTAAATTCTAATGTTCTTTTCTCTTTCATAAAAGTATTTTAACACATTATAAGCAGTAAAAGATTTCAGCGGAGGTATATTAGCCTAGGAAAGATGGAAGCAAATTAATGAAAAAATAGTGTACACTTACGCAAATGTTAAATGGCATTTATGAGCCGGCAAGAACCATTAGGGTTCTTATTGGTTTATGGCTTTATGATACCCCTCGGCTACCTGAAGCAGTACCAAATCTAGGCTCCAGGGATTTTTACTTTTATTTGTGGAACACGTAACAATAATTGTTAAATAAAAATATTTTTTTTAAAAGTGGCAAAAAATCGTTTTATTATTATTCATAAAAATGAGAAGAAATACAATGAAAATACATACATATTTCCCTGGAAGTTCAGGTAGAAAGTAACAATATTGGGTTGTATAATTGTGGAGAACTTCTTTTGCCTGTTAATTGAATGATAAAATGCAGTACCAGCGCGGTATAAAAATTGTTATATAAATTATTATTTTTAATTAAAAAAAATGCACTGCCTTTTTTAATTAGAAACGACAAAGGTATTGAGTTTTTCCTATGTACCGTTTCATTTTCACTATTTCTTCAGCAACTATGTGCGGGTAGAAGTATGATAATAGAAACTTACGTATTGTATAATTTAAAATACTCTTTACCGTGGTTTTGTAATTAAATATCTGTACAGAACTCTATATACACTGTCTAAT
>JAWQRJ010003577.1:0-11901 GCA_033557515.1 Diorygopyx duplodentatus | reverse complement strand
ACGATTTTCCCTACTTTTGGTAGGTTATGGGCATTTCTCCTTAAGGTACAATCAAATTTTAATGGAAATGAGATTGCACTGAAATTTCTGGCAATTTTATGACACTTGAAATTGGAGTTGAAATTGAAAATATTTAATTCAAGTGAATGGCGCACAACATTTAGACAATCACATTGATTTAAAAAGAGATATAAAACGGCAATGAAAAAATTCACCCAATAGGAGTTGGATTTTTGTTGTCTTCCATCGTCGTATTCTTATTTTATGTTCTTCCTGTAAATTGCGCATTATCATGGATTTCGGTTTTGGATATTTATTATCGTAATTCCAGGTTCTCATGTATAGTTTTCTCGCACGTATAGTGACTTTCGCAAGCACGTGGGGGAGTACGTATGCTATGTATAAATAATAAGGTCTTAATCTTTAATTATAAATTGTTTTATTTGCAAGCTACTCGGTAAACATAAAACGTAAAGAACTGTAAAGTTACATAACACCACCAATTTAAGTAATAAGATTTCTGTACGATTATTTACAGTCGAGTGACTTGTCAGGTATGTTTTATGAAAAGAAATAACGCTAACGTTAAGAGTGGTTTCGAACTTTTTACAACACTGACTTTACTCGTTTGTAAAATACAAAACTAACTCTCAGTATGCATATTAATCAATTAGTTTCTTCTTAGTTCAACGATAACAAAATTAGCTAGCTGCATTTAGAACGCTTATTTTGAAATGTTTTGCAAAAACAGCTGTGTTTTGATTCATAACTTTAGAAGTATTTCGCGGGAACCGTTGAACGACGGTCGCATGTAAATGAGATATTTGTTATTCAAATCGAATGTTTATTATTTATAATGTACTTAGTGACGTCGTTATCTCGTTGAGGCCGAGTAGTTCTACACGGTTATTAAAGTCATTCTCCATTAAATTTCGTTTTTTTTGTCGTCCAAACATAACACATTTGACGATAAACTCGAAAATTTTATAGGTAAATAATCATAAATCTTTTATTTGGACCGGTTCCGCTATGTTCTAAATTATTCCGTTGTGTTTTTCACTAAACGACTGCATAAAATGGCGTTATTCTTATACGCCTTAAATAAAGCCATCGTAAAATTTGGCCGTAAAACAATGTTATTTATTGACGTAGTTATAGATGAAAGACAGCAGGCAAAAACGAGCAACACAAATGAATGGTATATTGCATAACAAATGTTTATTTGGATTGAAGCAATACTAATTCTAACTGCCAAATCATCTGTGTTTATGCTACTAGTAACGTAAATATCTGTTGTTTTTTGAGAATTTCAGGTAATTATTTGACGAAATAAACGTGTTGTAATAATAAACAATGGCGATAGCTGCCTCATAAATGTGCTGAAACAATTTGATCGATTTGAATCTAAAAACGAACTAACTAAATTAAATATTAGAGAACTCTGCCCATAATATAACATGCACTAACTATCGATACATTTTCCATCGCTTTCTTTAATTAATGTACCGCTTACTTTGCACATTAATTAAAGAAAGGCATTTAAGCATACGATTAATTCAAGGACGTTTCAGTAGAACTATTGATTCAAATTGACGTCACAATTGCACCAACTGACATTGAGTTATTAATACCTCCTATCAATATTAACGGTTAAAAATTAAGATTTTAATTATTAGATTGATATTTGGGTGAACACTGAAGCTTTAACATTTTAAAGTATATAATTAATATATTGAATAATAAAATTTATAAACCTATTTATTGTTAACAACAATGTAGGGAATTAATTAAAAGGTCAAGGACTTAAAAATAAAGGACTTTTTTTTGAAAGGTCAAGCTTTCAGAATAATTTATTCCATCATCAGGGCATCACTAGAAAACAATTAAATGATGATCAACCACATGTCTGAACCTAAAAAGCTTTGTTTACTTTCAATAGAAATTCGTGAAACCCCTCGTTTACAACATTGACAATTTTTTGACTGCATTTCCTCCGAAATCACAAATTAAAGTGAACAGTTACATTTCATAAAAATATTTTAAAACTTATTACACCAAATTAAAATTGAAGACGGAAACATGTGACTAATTCGAGGATAGCGTTAGGTGTAAATGTGATCAAAATTGTACATGAAACAAAAACATGTAAACCGTGACCAATGACAATAAAATCAGCCTAATATGAGATGAACCATTTACTGAAATGCTCATATTTTTACTTAAGTAAAATCCAAACGAATGTTAGGATTGATTAAATGTAAGCCGTTTCATTTAGTCAACCCTGTACACCCATAACCATAATTCACTGTCTCATATATCATTTACTACAGATAATATTGTCGTGGCATTCAATTGACATGACTTGGTATGTAGGGGGATGGTATCTGCAGCTGCATACCTTCGTTCGCAAATGCATCCTTTGTATTCAGAATTGCACCGATGCAAGTATGCAGGGATTCAGATTGATTTCAAAACGTTATAGAAGATAAGCAAATATATGGAGACGTTACTGATATTACCTATTAGAAAATGGTTATATACTTATTCTTGTATGTGTTTAGGGAACAATTGCCCCATATGAACGGAAAAAAACGTTTTATGACTTTGAAGTTTAATATCATTCTTGTAAAGCTGATCTTTTATATAGAATGATAAAATGGGCCTTAGAATTCACACGATTTGTCATTTTTACACGGATGCTAATATGACGAGAAAGTCGCTGCGAATAGCATTCAGATGAGAAGGGGAGACAGAGACATATTGCGGTATACTCTGCTGAGACCATGGAAAAATACAGCAGTTTCCCATTAAGCACTTCTCGCACTTTCTTGAACTTTCTGTATAAACTAGAATTATATTTATGCATTTCTCGACTGTCTACAGTTTTTACTTGTGCATACTTTAGCATATTTTAGCGTTAAAATATGTGTTTATTTTTTGCTTATTATATACTAATCATGATGTCGTTATACCCATTTATTTATTATTTCATCATTAGCTAAGTTTAATTCTAATTTCAACCTGTAAATTATAAATTACTAACAGTAAACTTGTTTCAGGCTGTGTATAATAATCAAATCTACAAGCTGGCGCCCCTAGAGCCCTAAATTTATTATCCAGTTACCCGGTTTGATAATAAATCACGAGGAATTAGCCTATTACATGGCATTAACATGGCTTCAACGAACAGATGGGGTTTTTAGGAATTGTACCAGACGTTTAAAACTTGAGATTAAGCGCTCCATTTAATTAATTTTAACTATAGACGAAAATGTTACACGAGCCGTGTCATTGGCCTTAAAAAGGGTTTGGAATGATTCTCTGCTTAGAAATGAACAAAAATGTTCCTACAAGTGTGTACCTACAAATGTTTTCTAAGTGCGTATACCGAAAATATAAACGTGCGGGGTAACTAAGACATGTGATACCGCAGTTTTTAAAGTTTAAAACTTATGATGAAAGCAACAGATGTCTGAATGGTCAGAAATGAAATTTGAAAATATACATAAGTTAGAACAGAAGACTAGAATATAAGGGTTGTCCTCAAATCTTGTTTGTTCGTTAAGAAGAACCACTTTTTCAAATTTATGCTTCTTAATCTCTATTTTCTGTAATAAATCAATATTCTTACCCTTCTCTACTTCATGCGGAATTTTTGCGTTGGTGTAATCTACTTTATAACGTGTCTGCGTGTTGTATTTATACACAGTAGAACTAGATTTTATTTTGTGCGCCTGGATGCGTAAGCCGCGTTTTCGCCCAGTCTGTCCTATGTAAATATTTTCACAATGATTACAAGGTATTGAGTATGTGCCGTTTTTTTTAATGGGGGCTTTTGTTTTATAGTTTATAAGGATGTTATGTATTATGTTGCGTGTTTTGAAGGCAGAGGTGATGTTGCATTTATTAAGGGTGTTTATTAAGGCAGATTTTAAATTACTAATATGGTACGATAAGGGTTGTAAATTTTTGGTTGTGGTTATAAATTGAATGGTTGTGCTGTGATTAATGGTAGGAGGGGTGGTAGGATAGTATTGTGGGTCTTCTTTTAAGATTTGTTTTGGAACGATTTTGTGGATAATTTTAATGTTGTAACCATTATCGTTGGCTATATCATAAATATATTGCGATTCTCTTTTATGAGCTTCTTTAAACAGGGACTAGGTAAAAGCACGATGTATGAAGGAACGGAAGACAAAAATCTTATGGTAGAAAGGGTGGGAATTGTAAGGGATGATCGCGGAGTTATTATAAGTGGGTAAAATGTTCAAAATGTATACAATTTCTTCAGTACGTCTCACTAAAAAAATAAACTTGGTGATCAAATCGAGCGAAAACAAAAATTACACTTAGGTCGTTTTTAGGACTGATTTCTAACTCTATCTACAAAATGTGTGATACACTTTGAAAATCTCCTGAAAGAGGTGCAGTTAAAAGTCACAAATCGATTTTTTCGGCTAATGAACCATTTACAGGACATTCAAAAATGTATATAAAAGATAATGTGTAACCTATATCTACAACACCAACAGTCAGCTCACCAAAGAAAGCTTTAATATTTAATTAACAACTTTGCTATCTGGCATGACGAACATTATTCTGCACAAGTATAAAAATAAAGCATCTAAGAAGGGTATACAAAATTCTTAAGAACGAATTCAGCATGGTTGATAAAAACCAGGTTATGTTTACATTTACAGCTATATGGGTTAGAGGTGCTCTGCGCAAGATGAACATTACAAACTATTAATCTCTGCAGCGTTTTTATTACTGCTCCAACTGATTAATTTGAAGTTGAAATATATTGTCTTGAAAGTATGACTTGCAACTATGAGGGTAGCATATTTCCCATCTACAGTATGGTCCATTGGTCTGCGACCACTCTTTATGCATAGAACTGCATAAAGAATTTTCGGCAACCAGGGAAGGGAACTTATTTTGACAGTGTTGTGTGAATTTAAAGAATGACTTGAAGATAATTACACTGCTATATTTTTGCTTCTTTCGATTCGTTTAAACTGGGAAATCAAACGAAAACGTGAGTCCAAACACAATTTTTCATTGTTAAGGGTGGGTTATGTTATAAAAAATCTCGTAACAAGCCAAACCCGTCTACTTTGCGTTGCTATTTAGATGTGGAGGCCTCTGTCAGCGCTGTATTGTGAAAATTTTTTTTTTTCTGAAATTGACATTTTTCCGTTTCAAAGATATTTTTAAATGTATTTATGACGCATAATTTAAATTGTAAAAATATATCTAGCAATTTATTATGCATCCAGCATCACTTCAATTATGCAAACCAATTTCCTATCGCACAAAGTGACAACGCCTGCAAGTTCTTTGTCCAACGCCTGCAGTAAAATGAAATTATTATTATTAATGCATTACAAATAAAATAAGTTTACATTGCCTACTTTTAGAGTTATTTATAATTTAAAATATTTATTGGGCATTGTTGCTTGCCTATACACAATGGATTTTTGAAATAAAAACCAAAGACAGTGTGAGGAGGATACTGGATATACGGCTTTCTCTTTCTAACTGTAAACATCGTAAAAGCAGTTTTGTGGGGTTTTGGCCTTTCGTCCGTTTTTGCAGGTTAAGTATTGGACCCTTGTTGTTTGTGAATTTACTTATTTAGTTTACATGAATGGTAAGTAAATTTAAGGAAAAGAGATTCAAAAGCCCTATACCATTTGTACATAATTTCCCACTTTTGTTTTCCACTACTTACATTATTGGAATAATGTATTGTTGACGAGAAGGTAACACTTTTCAACTTTTTTGGCACGTAGAAGCAAATAGTCACCTTATCTTCACTAAATCCAAATAGGGGCGACATTGGTTTATGTGATTTGTTATGCTGAAGGAGTATATGCTTTTTTTAGGCCACCCACAATAGACAGTCCCAATTTATCAAACACTTCGCCACTGGCAGGGTCGTGAAGAAATAATTCATAGCGACGCTCCTTCCAGTGTTTTTATATTGGAAGTGTAGGATATTATTCGTTTCCATACCAGTTGGTAGAACGATCTCGTCGAACAATTACACGTTGTAACGAATTTATAGTTACAATCCTTAATAAAAAAAACCAAAGCCACTTATTTTTCAACATCAAAGCAGTTATTTAGAATTTAAATGATGCATTTAGTATTTTTTTAAAAATCTGTGACCATGTCTATTAATTTTTAGTTTATGCTTATGTTTATTCCGGCCCCCATGACGATTTAAATTATTGCCGAGTACGATATGGTGGGTAAAAAATGGATTTGGCCCGATGACAAATAATAATATTGCGGCTTTGCTGCGCAGTCCAGTATACATATATAAAACGTTAACAGCCATTATTTATTGCGAGATTTCTGCAAAACAAGCACACAAAAAGTATTTAAAATAGCACAAAGCTACATCAACATTTATCTGTTTTTTTTAAATATTTGTATTTTATTTTACTCTCCAATGTACTGATTCAGTGGGATTTATGGTGTGGCGACTCATGGTTAAAATTTATATGTACACAAGTGAATAGGAATTTTCATGCAACAAAAATAAATCCGGCTTAGCTTTTATTTATTCTTCCTGTTTTATTGCATGATCAACAGTATCTGTTTGAGCTGCTTATTTTCGGAAAAATCCTAATCATTAGGGCATAAAAACCAACTCACACTTTTCAAGTAAGAAAAATCAAATGTGGAAAATTATGTAGAGGTCTTTGTTTGGGCAAGAATCTAATATGTATACTAGATTTTTTTTTCCGAATATTTTCTTTTAATCTCTGAGTGTTTGTAATTCTTGGAAAACGAAGTGGTGTGACTTTTGAAAGTCACACCTTTCCAAATATACCCTTTTAAAGTCACACTGTCTTTTTGGTGCTACCCTCCACTCCCATTACTTGGGTGCTTGTTTAAATGATCTACCAATTTAAAAATGAGTACCTCCTCACTAATGTGATTAATTTGCGGTCGAATGTGTCTGGTCTATATGACAAGTCTATATGACAACTGGTCTATATGACAAGTCTAAAAATGCCTCCGCTTGATAAATGACCCCGTTCGTATTTGTTAATTGGTCGAGACAGTTCAAATATACACATATTGAAAAAATCGACCGGCAAGAACTTGGTGTAATTATTACACAAACCGCTTTTAATGGTACCTGCTTTACGAAGACACGAAGTATCTGCTTAGGATCGCAATTTCCTGTGAAGCTGTTCGTTTTCATTGCAGTCGCGTTTACCCATTAGGGTATTCATTTTTATGATTACCATAAAACGCATACCGTAGGTATTTTCAACGTATTTAAAGGATGTCTCCCATAAGATGGACAATAACGTTTATCGTAAACTCGAGTTTAATATGATCAAAGTTTATGCAAACTGTAAACCAAATGTGAGCGTGTTTAAATGTTTATGTGGTGTTTAAACATTTATGACTTTAATACACTCGACAATTTAAACGATACAAACACATTACACGTCCTGACGTAAATATTGAAAAACATCAAGTTATACTAGTTTTTTTATCAGATAACGCAGTACTATTTTGATTTACGACATCCTTGGACTGACTAATTATCGAAGTAGCCTGCCTAATTACGAAATAAAACCTATTAAGTATTGAATGCATCTATAAAAAAGTAGCCTGTTAATTTTTATATCATTAAATTATACATTTATCATCCACCGCTTAAACACTTTTTATGTACTTGCGGTACCCATTTATGTATTTTGCTTGTAACGGCAAAGTTTTTTACATACTTTTATTTTTTACTTTTTTTACATACTATATTTATGATCCACGTAAATCAAATAATCATTTGTTAATTGTTAACAAGCTGTTTATAATTTATATATCAAATTACAAATATGTTTGAAAACATTAAATGATAAAAGGCCTTTTGTCCTATTTAATAATAATAGAATTTTAATAAACAATTAACAGTAGGCAGTATATTTTGTTGCGTTTTTAAGTTATTAGTACTTTAAGTTATTAGCTCCGCCGGGGCCCTCAGCGTTCGTCTGAGTTTACATATGTATATTACAAATGTACGTACGTAAATAATTACATTTTAAATATAAAAAATAATAAAGATTAAATTTCTGGTTTACCGAGCTTTTCTGAGTTAATCTCTTCTTAACAGCGTCTTAATCTCTTCTCATTTTTGGAAAGTGAAATAATTTTTTCCAGTCGATGTCTAAAATACGTCCGTTTTGCAATAAAGAAATTTACGTAAAAAACCTGTACAAATTTACACATAATAAATAATACTACACACTATTTCATCTTTCATTTCGAACGTGCTCATTTTATATTAACCTGCAATTAATCGTTTGGTCTGATCTATTGAATGAAGCAAAGTATTGGTTTGGATTTCGTTACTAGTATTTAGTGAACTACTAGTATTTATCTGAGTTTCTAAGAAACATAAGTGCATATTAATGGGGTCAATAGTAATAATAATGCGTACAAATATGTGCTTTGTTATTTAAAAAAAAATTCATTGGAACTGGCTATCAAAATAAAAGACTTTTTTTTCCTAGAAAATAATTTATTATCTGTTTAGCATAGATTGCAGAAAATTGTATTATATAAACATTGTTATATTGTACAATTGTATTATATATTACTGTATTATATAACCTCATAAATGTAGTGGTGACGCCCACGGACACGTTTCTGCAGATGTTAAAGCATTTGCTTCTAAGGCCGAAGGAAAACCCATGGTAAAAACTTTGACATCCATACCTATGGGACATAATGAACTCGTATACATAACGAAATGAATTAAAATGTACTGACAATGTCATGTTTGTATATAATAAATAGGGAAACATTTCCATATAGTGCTTGTATTCCTAAAGGAAAATTGATCAGTTATTCACTAGTTTCCGTCGCTATTCGTTAAGTTGCCCATTGCCGTAAGTCTTCTAATATATCATTGCTGTAAGTCTTCTCAATGCGTTGTAATAATTCCTGTCCATATAATTTGTTTTGATTTATGGTAGTCCATGCTACCATCAAAAGTGTTTCAAAAATTAGTCAGCTACTATAGTGTTCATTGTAATTTGGGAAAACAAAATTGTGTACATTTTTTTGATGATTTTTTGATGAGGTAAATTTTTTTGATGAATATGTTGTGATGTGTATTATGTATATAGAAATCCGGAAAATCTAAATTTCACGTGTATATTTCTATGGCATGCAGTTATTAAACGAATTTGGTTTTAGTAGCGGTTTTAGCAACAAAGGCCTTTGTTGATATTCATTTTTGTTATGTAAAGTACAACAAAAATTATTTGATGATAATTAGTTGTAGGAAATATTTCTGGTGCTTATATTGCTTTGACTTTTGAAACTGATCGAAATGAATGAAAATTTTTGCATGTCAATTGCAAGAAAGCAAGTTAACCATGCAACTGCTTACAAGCGCCATTTGTCACGCTTGCAATTTATACAGGAATTAAATAAGGGAACGATGCAAGAATTAACTCGTATTGTAAAAGAAAATTCAATAAACTGTGACGACTTGTATATAAATAAAGCCACAGCATTAAAATAGCTGAGAAAAATCAATGGAAATACGAAACGAATAAATGTTTTAAATAACAAAAATGTAATTTACGGACATAATGCATTCTCGTCTTCACCAAACCATTCAAGGACGAAATCGCGCGATAACTGCAACTAATCATTGCCCATTCAACTTCCTGTCTGCACTGTAGTTAATTGTTTTGCTCGGGGCACAAAAATCATTTATCTTCTCAGCGCTGACAACCTATCCATTTTATCTGTTTGCCGTCATGTTTAAGGCCAAGCATTATACCTAGAATCTGTACTAAGGTTTTACACCAACGCCAACGCAGCGCAAAAGCTACTGGGAGCTGCCTGTCGGGAATGCGAATTTAGCATTTTTCGCGACACGTCGAGTTAACAATACAAACGGAACCTTATTTTGCATAGTCATCTTTGCACAGTCTAATTAAGGTCATTATCTAAAACGAAAAATAGTGGAAACAGCTTTTTAGGGTAACAGCCATTGGTCCATTACAAAAGCACGACCATTCTATGAAATATCTTGCATTCTCATAATTGTCAGAATAAACGTTGTTTTTGTTACCCTGTTTTGCTTATTTAAATTTTTGTTCTGCATTTTATTTCAAACTTTCACGACCACAAACGTAATACATCCTCTTAGCATCACCTTTACGGGCACACCGAGATAAATAAAATAAAAACATACTATGGTGACACTTACCGGGTTAAAGGTATCCCCTAGATTTATCATCTAGAATCTAGAACGATAAACAGCAATATAACACAAACCTTTTATTTAAAACTACAAATATTATCCAAACTACACACACGTACATTTCAAACATCACAAATCGGACCATGCTTTTCAACTGGATACCTAGCAACATAAAAAAAACGAAGGATCAAAAAGAAAGGAAAAAAGAGAAAAACTTTATCACTGGGAGTCAAAGAAAAACCTTCGAAGAAGCAACACCTGTATCACCACTCCTGAACTTTTAAAAACATAAAAACGTATTAATAAACGTATAAAAATGTATTAAATTCATAAGTTAAAAATACATTTTCACCGCTACATAACCTTTCCTAATCTTAATTCAGACTTTAATGTCAAAAATTCCCACCGTTCCTGTCCAGCACCTGTTTCAAGGTGCCCGAAGAAAGAAAACCACCACTTTTACACCGCTGAAGATAAGTTCACACGATTTTTTTTTCTTGTAATTAATTTTAAATACTCCCACTATTCTTCTTCTTTTGGGCACTATTCTTAAATAAATTCAAAAATTAACTAATTATTTTCCAAATTTTGTAAGCTTTATGTTTAAACTAAAATGTGGATTGAAAACCGTGTTCATTTTCTTCTTATAAAAAAAATATCATTTTTCTAGAAATTTATCCGAGTTTTAACTCTATACAAAATATATTTTCTTCACTTTATTGTATTTTAAAAACTTTTCTTTAAACATAGATTTCAAACAATGCAAATCTGAAAAAAAAAACGTTTTTCATGAAAACGGGTTATTTTATGGTTTGAATACGTTATGCCAACATCTGTTATTAAATATGCATCCTTCCACTTCAAAAGGCGGGATTTTATGAGCTGAAAATTTTACAGCTGCACCTAACAGCTCATAGCAGGTCAGTTAAATACTCGCGCTTTACGGGGGATTTTACTATTCGTTATGATATTCATTTCTGTTATATGATGATTATAGTCTTGTGGAGTCGCTCTTTGAAACAACGGATGGTATACAAAGTGTAAATAATAAACGTTAAATTTTAAATGATGTTTTAGAAGGCATCCATTCATTTTAGCTTTAAGCATATTGTACCTATCCCTTGACACAGATGTAACTACTAATAATTCAAAAATTACTACAGACATTTTTGTCAATATCAGTGTCAAAATGTATGGAACAGTGCAGTTCCATACTAAAGCTATGCAATGCAGCTTTAGCACCAGCAATACATTTACTTATGACAAAGCCAATCATCTTCATATTGTAAAACTTCTATTTACTTTGAATGCTACTTAATTTTTTTTTAATATAACGTATACTAATGCACTTTTGAATTCCTCACTCACAAGGGAACACAGGCAAGTGTGTCCCACCGATTTAAATGAAACTTGGTGGGTTTATAGACTGATGTGGCGTAAGAACAACGGTAACCTTTTTAGCTGCGGAATCGCCTGTTTTCGGGGGTGGAGCGCTCTATCGGCAACACAGCCCTTCGCTATTTGGTTTAATATCTCCAAAACTGTAAGACATATCAGAAAAAAGTTAGGATAAATATTTAACTGTTTTAGTAGTACTAAAGGATAGCGACAATAGTTTTCTTCTGACAATTATTGTTTACCAGCAACAACCC
>JAWQRJ010003576.1:0-11902 GCA_033557515.1 Diorygopyx duplodentatus | reverse complement strand
AGATCTTTGAAGATGTTGCGCTCATTTAGTACCGTGGATTTTTATTGGAAAAATGACACTTAATAAGCACTGGAAACAGGAAGTGGGCACATGAGTTGGTTTTTGGCACTTGTGCTTATTATATGGTGACCTAGGATATCTTATATTTATCATAGTGGTCTGAAAACAACACCTGTAGCTCTATCTTGTGATATACTGTTGCATCCTTCAATTTATTCCATCCCGAAATATTCAAAGTTGTAAAAAATTAGGCAACTGACTCGCAATATGTACATTTTGATCATTGCTATCATTGTTTTAGTTGCAAATGTTTTGGATTTCGAATGACAAGTTCTTTCCACCCCCATTTTGGCCATGATTATATTATATCCATCTTATTATTCACAAGATATTCATTCCAGTATGTATCAAGTAATTGTTCTTTTATTTTTACAGATTAGGAGGAAGCGGTCCAGTGATTTGGGCGTATTTTGCAGAGTTCCAACCCAAGAAAAAACGTGGATCCATGTTATCCTTCATGGCGGCATTTTGGACATTGGGCAACTTATTCGTCGCCGGATTAGCCTGGGTCATCATTCCGACAAATATTGGTGTCTACGCCCACAACTTCATTTACAACTCCTGGCGGATATTCCTGCTGATGTGCTCAGTGCCATCTTTCATTGTCGGATCGCTGCTGTTCTTCCTGCCGGAAAGCCCAAAGTACGTTTTGTCCAAGGGGAAGAAGGAGAAGGCTCTGGAGATATTTAGGTCGATATATCATCTGAACACCGGGAGAAGTAAAGATAGTTACGCAGTAAAAGATCTACTCATGGATGATGACTATGATCCAACGCCGAGAGGAAAGTTACCATTAAACGATAGGTTAAAGAAAACCGTGGACACGGTTATCGAGCATAGCAGACAACTGTTTGTGATGCCCATAGCTAAGTTTACGATTGTCTCGATCACTATTAATTTTACGTTTCACATTGGCTACTATGGTTTGATGATGTGGTTTCCGGAACTTTTCAATCGGTTTGATGAGTTTTCCAAAGATCATCCAGGCGTTCAGGCTTCTGTTTGCCAAGTTACTCACTATGTGGTTACAAACGGAAGCCAATCTTCAATGGACGATGGAATATGCAACGATAAAATTGACGATACCGTCTTTTTGGATTCGCTGATAACTGTCGCATCTGCCATACCTGCCAATGTTATTGCTGTGTTATTTATTGATAAGTTAGGAAGAAAATTCTTTTTAGGTAAGATTATAGTGGCATTAAGAGATTAGTTATGTAATTTACATATTTTGTTGCAGTATTTAGTACCTTTTCGTCGGGCCTGTGTGCAGCTTGTATGTATTACGTGTCGAACAAAACACAAAACCTCATCGTTTCAGCTGTCTTCAGCGGTGTGATATCTTGTGGAAATGCAGCTTTAGACTGTTTGATTACTGAAATATTTCCAACGAATCTCAGGTAATTATCTTAAGTGATCGTGAATGTTTTCCGTTGCTTCTCTCTTTATGAATACGTTTAAGAGTACCAAATGGAGTCATTAATTCACGGACCGCTTTAATGATTTTGTTATGAAAGGCAGAAAATGCGTAGGTACCGATTATTCACGTGCACACTTGTGCGTGAAATTTATTCCAGTGTGTGAGTTGTTTTTGTTAGTAGTACGCATATTAGTTTATTTTAATTCTATTTACTTGCTTTAATTATGCAAATTGTATTCATTGCGTATATTATATGAGCCGCTTTTCAATGTTTACACCACAGTTTATTATGGTTTATTGTTTCAAGTGAGTTCTTAATATTTATTCTCGTTGCATTTGTTAATGTGGAATTCGTTTGATAAATGCACTGTTATAAGATTGAAATTTTGCTAAATTGCTATGTTCAAACCATCATCGCTTTGTAAACAAAAAAGAGTAATTTAACCTCATTGGTGAATAGTTAATTTCGATTCATGTTACTAATAGTGATTGGCAATTAATTTTCGTGTTTGCACTGTAGGGAAAAATGACAATTAAAGACTAGAGTTTAAAATCAAAACAGGTTCATTCTACAGATATGTTTACGTCGCTACGGTGTTATTCTTTTAGATATCCTGTCATATCTATATGGAAAAGAGGAAACTAAATAACATATCGAAGAAAGAACATGACTTATGACTTATCTGACATTAATATCAAATAAGTTAATGGGTTTCATTGCACCCAATACATTATCTTTTGTCTTCTTTTTTCAGAGCAACTGGTGTTGCAATATCAATGGTAGCAGCAAGATTTGGTGGCATAGTGGGGAACATAGTGATAGCAACATTGCTTGACATGTATTGCCCGGCTCCCAATTTTATAGTGGCAGTCCTGCTCATCGGCGGTGGCCTGCTATGTTTAATGTTGCCAAATACCACGAGGAGACCGCTGTCATAAGAAATGCCCATTTTTACCTTAGTTCCTTTACCTCATAAGTTTAATTTGTAACTAATTTTATACTTTACACCGAGAAACATAGTAGTTTTACGTAGTTCCGACATTTTATGTATAGAAACGAAAAAAAGATTTTATTTTATGTTGTGTTATTATTATACAGATCTGTGTTGAATAAATTATTTATTTACAATAAACATATTTGTTTCCGCGAAATGTCCGGGTTTAAATACTTTCGTTGCCGACCATTTCCTTCGACTCTAAATCTCGACGGTCATCGCGGGTACTTTGTAAACAAATTATTGCGTTGCGTTCAATAAAATCCTGAGTGAAGGTGAACGACTAACCGTTGAAAACAAATGGAGCTAGAATCCAACGGTGTTTTTACGAACGTGTTTGGTAGGTACTTCATACCAGTCACGTGGTTATATTTATTTACCTTTTTTGCCAGCACGTGACTTGAGGTCATATTGTACCACGACGTTCGTCTAGCAAAATTGCAAAATGATTTTTTTCTGGCTGTTGCATGATCAATAAATAAAGACTATCGCAGAGGCGTAACTGCATAGACTACGAAGAACACGTCAAAGATTGTGTTATAAGCAATTAGAGAGTGCGTGTTAACAAATAACCTTTTGACACTTATGTTAATTTTGAAGGACGTAGAGGATTCGGGGTTTTCTTTTTTTTTCGGCGTCGAAGATGATGTCATAATTGCGCACATAAACATTGGTTTCTAATTAAATCAAGGTGTGCATCACAATTTTAAGTATGGAATTAGAAATTATGATTTTTCGTCTGACATAATGCTCTATCGAAATGTGAGTCATTATCTCCATTAATAGGTATTTTTATACCATTGCATGTATTTGTCGACTGGTGCGTTCCCTATGTTTTATGTTAAATTCGATTTTTGCTCGCATGTATGATTTTCCTCAAAGCCGTGAGGAAAATCTACCTTGAGAAAAAATACCCTCAAGACTACACATGAGGATGCTTTCAAAGATTATCATGACCACTACCATTTTTTTAAAAATTTGTTAAACAGTTGGCCAGATTTAACTCGTAGCCTAAGCCCCTTTAGATTATCAAAATTTTTGAGGTTTTTGAAAGAAAATAATGTTTTGCATTATTTGTCTTCAATACCACACAAAGGTTTTGATTTGTTCTATTAAAATCTTTGATTTTTATTTGGATTTTTGGGATAACAATGCATTTTGGTACGCGTATAAGGTGCAGATTATATCTTCAAAGTAAATTTTGATAATTTTTCTAAAGCTTCCAACAAGAAACAAAACAGTATTTTGTTCAAAAGAAAAAATATCGCCGAAACGGGATTCAAACTAGTGTCTCCCGCTTTCCGGACGGACGCTCTAACCAATAGAGCTAGTCGGGAACCCTCCCCGCCTCTTTAAAATTTCTCTTTTTGAACGATTTCTCTCTTGGAGTAAATCTTCTTCTGTGATTTTGAATTAAGAAACAAAAACACTGCAAGCCTTCCTGCGAAAACACATACTGTTCCTCTGAGAGGCGTTTTTTTTGTGAAACGTCTCCTAGAGATGTTTTAAGGTGAAACAAATCGGGCAGTGGAAATTATGTTCACTAGGACTGTGTTAAAAGTAAAACCGAATTTAGTTTTGTTTAAATAGTGTTTTCTTTTTTTGTTTGTTTAATAGCGGTAAGCATTATTTTATTTTGTATTAAGTGTAAGTGTATTTCTTTTACATTGTACATATGTCGTGAACGTTAATATTAATATATTTTTTCGAAAACTGTAATAAAATTATGGCTTTGACATGATATTAGTCAAGACGCAAAATGACGTTTTTTGTTTAGTGAACGTAAAAGACTTTTACGTACAATTGGTAAAGGTAATTTCGCTTGAAGAATCTAATTGATTTATAGGCATAGCGTCTCCATGAAGATTATCCTCGATTGAGGAAGTTAGCTGGCTTACAGGAAGAGTTATTTCCTCATAACAACAATCATCCACTATTGATGAAGACGCTTGGAATTTTGGTGCTGCTAGGATATTCTTAGAAATTTCAATTTCTTTTTCAATTTATTTCGCTATGTATCCCTCCGTAACCACTGAAGACCGCCAACCTCCATCTCCCTTCACACCGACAAAATCAGCTCCGGAATCAGCCAGTAAAGTCGTGGAGGTCCGTCGGAAACAATGACCTGTGGAGCCCTCCACCTCCGGGAATTTCAAAAAGGTTGCTATTTCTTAGGGCGTATTTCTAATTTTATTAATGCCGACAACTTGGTTTACACATTTTCCTTTGACATATTTAATGAAGAACCTTGAACTTGTTGCGTATACAGGACGTTAAAGGCATAATATTTACGAAATAGTACAATATAAGCCGAATTGGAAATAACGAAAGTCCTTTGAGAATGAGTTTTTGAATCTTTAATTTTGATAATAACGATGGAACCCTTATCTTCAATATCGTCTGTTGTTAAATTCAACAGTTCGACTCTTCTGCATGCACCATATATCCCAACTATCGTAATAACTTTTTAACGTTAACGTATTAACTTGACACAATATTTCATTAATTAAAACATGAAAAATATAAATTAATCTGAGTTACCTTCATTAATAAGAAATTTTCGTCTGGGGCTTCTTGTAAAAAAATTTCAACATAGAATATATTGACGATAATGTTGTTGCTCGCACTTTCTTAATTTTATGTTCAAAATATGCCTCCATAACATCACATTTTCACACACATTCTTCAATTTCATCGAAACAAACCATTCCATGAACTCCTTGTATGCAGATTCGTATTGTCTTGCCGATTTTTTAGGGACGGGACTTGAAACCGCACTTTGGTTAGCGTTAAAAACTTCCTGAGTCAGATCATCTTCGCCATCTCTAGACATAATTTTTATATTTTTACTCTTTCACCTTTTCACAATTTGGATGTTTATTCCGTTGCTATAAAAAAAATCGCTCACTATATACGTCAGTATGACATGAAACGCCAGATTAATTAATGAAAAGTGTCAATTTTTACCATATTTTGAGCCACAGTTTTCGAAAAAACGTTGTTTGATACTCGATTGCGAAATTCTTTTGCATTTTCGAACGAAAATTTCATTCTCAAATACAAAAGAATTATTTCGCAATCTAGAATCAAAAATAACTATTTACAATCATAAACTTGACACAATAAAATTCTGTTTAAAATTTTCGAAATTTAGGTGAACCATATTACCCAATACATATGTTTGAAAACATCACTTGTTTTCGCTAGGATCCCAACTAATATATTTAGAAAGATTTGTTTTGGTTTAATATTTATTTTATTTGGACATAGCACAGGATGAGTCCATTGAAAGCTGTGACACAAAATTATAATAATACGATATGCTCGACATCAAAACTAAAATTATCAGTTAGCTAAACAAAGTATAAAATTATGAATTTTAATTAAAGTGTTTTTAAAGAATAGACTTATTACTCATTAAAAAACAAATATTTTGGTCAGTTCCCAAAATAATTGTTTTTTTAAATAAGTAACGACACAAAAAACCATTCCTACATGAGCAAAAATTCAATAAAAATTTATTTTACCTGTAATTTCTTCCCCAAGATATATTGAGCACCTGCAATTTTGTTTTCGACGCTTAATATTTAAAGTATGTGTTCTTTGACACCAATAAATGTTTGGGTAATAAAAAATATTTATTTATTACTCGTATTATTGTTTAAACACTTGGCAGACCGATCTTCCCCAATACTGTCTATGTTTAATTTAAAATTATTTACTTATCCGGAATTTACTTATCCGGAACGCAGTATTTTTTTACCGGAACACAAAGAAGTAGTTAAAAGTATCAAACTTTACTTCACTTTCAAGTTTTATCGTCTCTCACGCGGACATAAAATAGCGAACAATGGCGGCACTTTATACATTTAGGGACTTTAATGGCATTGCATTGGCAGGCAAACTTTAATGTTCAAATCCTGTCAACTTGACACACTGGTCTCAGCATGTGGCACCTGGTCATCAATGCTCGGCTCCTGTCACCTTGAGAGTATCTGTCAGCGTATGATGCGCTTACCTCAACGGTCGAATCTCGTCATTTTGACAGCTGACTGTTCGCAGGGTTAGGTCAACGGACGTATTTTACAGAAAACTTACCGACGTATCGATGAGATCGTTTTTATTTTAATTTCACCGAGCTTACTCAGGCTAACAGTTAATTCGCGCGTAAGCATAATTGAAATTCGCATTATCGTAATCCTGTGTAGAATTAAACGGAAGGATTCAAATCCATTCAATACATTCGTCCCATTCGGTGCCCTCACGTGCGGTTAACCTTTTTACTTTCTCTCACATGAAAGGTGTAAAGAGTAGGTAATGCATTCGGTTCAAAATTTTGTTGGTAAGATTTTGATATATCTTGATGAATTATGGTATTCTAAGACTAATGGGACCATTTTCGGCCATTGGTCTGTCCGTCCGCCCGTTAGATAGGTGTTTGTGGTCCACACATCTACAATTTCTAATCCTTTTAGGTAAAAAAGTTTCAAATAAAAGTTGTATGGTTTCAGCCTTTCTCGCTTCTAGAAGTATTTTCATATATACAAGGTGTCCATTTCTTCTTGCTTCAAATTTTTAAAGAGAACACCCTGTACATTTTTGGGTTCCTTATGGAATTTATGGTCTATTTTATTAAACATACATTTGACCCGAGTCGCACCGTTTAGAAGGTATTGGACATTTTTTACAAAAAATGACATTTGCTTAACACGGAGGTTAGTAATACGAGTTTTTTAAATTTTAGCGAAATTGATAGGTTGGTACTGTTAATTGTCCTTGCATTTGACAGTTGGTTGTATACATAAATATCACCCTTTGCCAAATATCGTGTAAGAATGGGACACATTCTAGCATTAAAAAGTGTAAGAATAATATAATTCTAGTGCCGAAGCAGAGAAAGCACTACCATAGGAATACACATAATACCATAGGAATCATAATCCTGGTTCATTCAAACTCTCACCTTAACTGCATGATATTTCTGGCGTAAATAAGAATTAAAATGTTGCTCGCTCTTAAAATGTGGCTTTTGATTAGGCGTCAGTTCAAACCAAGTATCTTCCCCTTCCAATGCTCGGAATTTAAAAGCATTTTGGTTAGTAGAATCTAATATATCGCCTCCGATATCTAAACGACAACTTTCAAAGTATATAAGTTAATAGAACACTCCCAAAAGGCAACTTATTTGAACAAGGCATCGTGACGGTAAGATCTATGCTAATCTTTGACTTGGCGTTTATGTCGGTGTCCGGAGAAAATTTAAAAGTAAACGTACTGTTAATTTTAATACTGATTATTGGAACTGTTTAATGATTGAAAGTAGTTATTCCTCGTGTAGATTTTTTTAACTTACGTGTGCCGGCTACAGACGATTTTTGCTTAAAACTTTCTTGTGCCTTAGGAAAAAAGTCCAGCTGTCGAATTTTATTCAATTTCGAGCCTCTGTAGCGCAGCATGTTTACGCTTTCCCGTTCCATGTTCCCAACTTTCCAGTGCGGGAAAACCAATTTAGAACATGTTTTAAAAGTTCGTAATACAAACGTTAACAGTTACTTAATCTAAAATAATGGAAACGTCAATGTGACAATAAGCTCGTCAGTTTTGTACCGTATGTTTCTACACAAGTATTATAAATGGCAACAAGAAGTAAAACAGACATAAAGAAAAGTTTTGTTGGGTAATTATCTTATTCAGAATATTTTTGTTTTGTGCAACAATCCTAATATTCTTGTTAAATATTTATTTGCCCATCGTGGTACCGTTTAGAGATGGGGGGCTTAGGTGATAAAAAGTCGTGTGAGGGATCCACATCAGTTGGTTTTCGATTGTTCACAGTCACATTAAACGTCAAAAATTACTGGTTTTCAAACGTTGGAAAGTGATATAAAATTATTTTTTTGGAAGTTAAGCCCTATTTCAATAGCTTCCTGGCGCCGGAATCACTAAATCCTGTAAATATCACCTACGCTAATGCCCTAATCGCCTACGTTAATGATGAAAAAATAATTTAACTATTTTAGCTCCTTTAATGGTATAAAATTTCATTTGAAGCACAAGAATTTTATCAACCGTTTCTGCACTTTTTCATCACCGCCAGTTTTCATGGCTGCTATCCAATTTTTCGAACATGATCTTGTTTCTTCCCTTGTCAGGATAGTTTTTTAGTTTTCTTAAACTTTAGACAAGCTTGTTGTGAAATTGCACAGAAAATGAGGTGAAAAAGCGGGGTTGATGCAGTTTAGATGACTTAGAGTCCATCATTCTAGTGACTACGGTGTATGGTTTTTCTACACCCATTAACGGTGAATGGAAAGTATAATTTAATAGCCGACTTGATTTTTTTATCCAACAAATACTTCAGTGGGAAATCTAGTCGTGCAAACTCAAAAAGCTCACAAAGTCTTGAACCAAATCGAACAGAAAACGAAATAGTGTCTTCAATAAACGTTTATTTATTCAATCGTGTTACTTAAAGGAGCAATCAGTGAGTGTTCAATTATCACACCTGTCCAGAGTTTCGAAGATGATCCTCTGCCCTCCTTTGGAATGATGGCGGCTGAGTGACACAGAAGATGCAGAATACGAACTGGAAGAGCTTGAGGAATAAGAGAATGATCGATAGGAAATTCCATCTTGATGATACTCGTCTTTGTCGCTGCTGTTTTTATCTTCATCGTAACCACGTATGGTTACCATGAAGGTTACGTTCTCTTCCTTTCCAGGCATACTTCCGAACAGAAATTCGCATGGCACCAACCCCATTAGAAAATGAGGTTGGTTTTGCCTTTTCTCGATACAAACCCGTCGCCGCATGTTTGAGAAATGGACCAGTCGATTGAGCTGTTGCTTCAACGCCACTACCTTTAACTTCAATATACGGAGTTATCTTGACTAAAAGAAGAAAAGAAGGTACGTCATTGTGTTTTTCACAGTTTAACACTTACCTTTTACCTGTCCAAACCCAATTTCGATTCTTTACTCTGTTACTTTCCATTTGTTCAACCTCATGGTTCAGTTCTTCTTCCAAAAGCGTTTCTTCGCCTTCTTCTTCGATGGTCTTCGTTCTCCAACGATTTCCAACCAGTGTTTTAACCAGACGATTTTAACCAGTTTTAGTTCATTTTGAATATAAACCGCATATGGTGCATTCTAGACAGCACTGCATTAATTTAGCTGAAACACTCGTCGCCGCAAAAATAATCAAATGCGATGGGATAGATTGACTCTTCTTGGTAAAGGTAATATAATTTCATTTACAGTGATTAAGTATAAGGTAATTTGGATCTAGAGATTTTATGTAAATTATTCTCTCTTTGCAACACCAACAAAAACTTTGAATCATCTGCGTACATTGAACAATAAGCATGTTCAAGAAAACTAAAGATGTTGACATAAACATTAAACAATAGGGCCTGGTTGCATAAAGCATAGTTAAGTTCATGATCAAAAATCACTGAGTTAACAATGCGATTAGCCAATCAGGTTAGAGAATTTTGAATTTTCAAATTTGAATTGTCCAATCAGATTGCTTAACAACGTTGTTAACTTAACATGAAGTTATCAATGCTTTATACAACTGGGCCTAAGGGTTGTAGATGGCTACCCTGAGGTGTACCACAGGTAACGGGTACAGGTTCAAGTATTAAATAAATTGACAGGTTCTTCAAGAAAAGAATGAAAAATTAATATTTTTAATTTTAAACAGTAACACAAAAAAAGCTAAATATTATCTTCTCCTCATAATTAAATATGGCTATCACGATAAAGTATTAAATTAAATAACGTCAAAACAAAAATGAAGAAAAAAATAGAATAAAAAAAATTAGTTAAAAAAAAAGATTAGACTTTTCTAATATCAAACCTTTAGTATAAATATTTGGTGCACCTCCATACGAAAGATGAATCGGAACGCACAGTACAGTTCGGTGGTCTGTAAGGTGGTGAGAATATTTCCAAAAGAAGTGTTAAGTAAAATTTTCTAGTATTCTGCTGTAATATTCTTCAAGAAAATTCAGGATAACTATCCCATATCGATGTTGTATAATTGTTGTATATCGATACATCGATTTTGTATAATTGCATTACATTTAGTAGTGTTCATTCACACGCATGGCGACAACTTGGCATATCCAAAACTTGAAACGTCACTAATTTAAGTTGTAAATGACCCCGTTAAGTTATGCAACGTGGCAATTGGTGTAAGGGCAGATGACACCCCCACGGCTTTAGATAATTTATGATTTCTTTAAGCTAGCGTGACTGGAACGTTTTATTAGAACAATTATCCGGGGGGCCGACGATGTTTTGCATTAATGAAAGTGTCTGAGCCCAGAGGTGTAATTATAAATGGGCGGCGATGTGATTTCAGAGATGGTTGCGAACTTCATCGCGGCAATCCCGCTGCGAGTGAAGTTCCCGCCATCCATAATTCAATGGAGCGTGTTGAAATGCCACATTTCCTCTGATACATTTAACTTAATGGCAAGCCGAAGAAAATGACTATGGTAATAATCGTTAAGCGAGCTCCGGAGTTTAAATTACAAGAGATTAACGCTTTTCACTTCATTGTGATGGTACTTTTCCAAACTACGACCTCTTAGATTTAATCCTACCGAGCTGAGCAATGAGTTATTGCTCACTGTAGAATTAAGTGAAGAAGTTAATGTTCTGCACCTCATTGTGATACAAAGTCTCCAAATTGTAAACGCCTCGTATACACGTATAATTAGAATTATTTATGCTACTACGCGTCCATAACTAATCATAATTATAGTATATTTGGACATCGTTTCTAACGGTTAACATCGCATTTGGCATCTGGTGTCTAATTAATGTAGAATAATGTGCAGTTACTTCACTAATGATAGTGAGGTCAATTTATATGCGCGTTAAGTTCTGTTTTGACGAGTAAATCAAGTCATGGCACGTGTCGCGATTTAATATGCTGCAAAGTCTTAATAGTTGCTAAAATGAGGATTTGTGCTACTTAAAGCTATTTAACATTTGTCGCCGTAATAGTGTTTGTTCAACTGGATAAGTAGGTTATTAAAAAGCATTTGCATTATCTTTCTTGCACTGCTATTTTGACAAAGTTTACTATTTAAAATCGTATAGCGTTGACATAGTTGAGACATGAGACATTGAGTACACAATTTATGGTATACAGGTTGTCCCACCGGGAACCGCTGCGATCGATTATGGAAAAACTATAGTTAGGAGAAATCTGAGAATTTGGCAACATACTTATATCGATGGGCGCCATACGGCAACAATATTTTCAAGATTACTTGCTCATTTTAAATGGAACACTATGTATTTTATTACATTTTTGGATTCTGCGCAAGATTCTAGACAGATTTCGTGTATCATGTCTTATACCTAAATCTAAGCGTTTTTGACATATTCAATTTTCTATGGTAAAGATGAC
>JAWQRJ010003575.1:0-11902 GCA_033557515.1 Diorygopyx duplodentatus | reverse complement strand
CTCATACAGTGCGGACGTAAATGCCCGCATTTGATATCGCTTTGGTTTCATGTTCCTACCTTGACTATACAGCGTTATACGGCAAATTATACGCGTGCCTCCGAGGCCGCATCTAAATAATTGTAACTTTATAACGGATTGATAGAATTGAAAACTACCGCCACTGTTCAATAGACAATTGAAAGACCTTTTCAATGATGTGTCACAAGACCCCCTCTGCAATTTGAAATTTCAAAGTTGATAGCGCTTGCAGCGCCACCTATGAATATTAACATTCAGCTTTTACACTAAAAAACCACAAACTTTATACCATTTGATACCGCTTTGGTTTCATGTTCCTATCTTGACTGGTTCAAAAGTTAGCAGGGAGGGGACCATTTACGTCCGCACTGTATAAAGGCGAAAATTACGATAAAGTTTTCTCTTTAACCGGTCTTTTAATGTCAGATGCCTGCCTTTACGGCCCTTGGAGATCTGACTCCTGCGAACTTCGAACTATTTAATGAACACTACAGGTCATTTATTATTGAAGTTAGCATTTATACTAAACAATGGACGAAAAAATTATATGTTTAATTCGGCAAGAAATAGATTCTCTGCTACTTTCTTGTTTTTTTAATCAAATGAATATTTTCTATGATAAAATGTATGATGTATTGGATGCAATAAACTACCTTGCGCTCAAGGATCATTTTTTTTATTATGGATAGTTCCGAAATTTGTACAAACGCGAAGTTTTAACTCAAGTTTATTTCATGGAAAAACGAATAAAGATAAATATACGGAACCCTAATACTAATCGAAAACGAATTTTGTGTTGAATACTGCTTTAATATACAGTGTGTTGTATTTAAAAACATTAGTTTCTTTTGCATTTGTACGTTTGTAAACTGAGACTTACATTGTGGGCAATTGGATTTTTCTATTTCTGAAAATACACTATTTCCGTTTCTAAAAATCAGAAGAAACTGTTCAAAATCAGACGTCTGATAAGGAGAACGGCTTGAGAAAAATTTGGAAAGGAAAGAAAATATAAAAACATTACAAATCATCAAAAACGAACGAAATGAGAAAGAAATTTAAATAATTCCACATGGCCACATTAATAATGACCAAACAGAATACAGAACTCGGAAACTACTGATAGTGAATCACTAATGGTGTCGAAACCGGTATAGTGAAATAAAAAAAAAACAAACAAATACAACCAATGGTGTCCATTATTTAAAAACAACGTACAAGATTTTATTTGAAATAAATTTCCCGATGTTAAACGATAAAAAATAAAAAGTATACTATCTAAAAAGCAATATGTATGTATTTATGTATAGGTAAACTCGGTCAACATTAGATAGAACATGAAATAATAATATGTAATAGAAATTGAATATAAGAATTGAATATTTTTAAAAAGTGATATTTTCTGAAAATATTTTGCAATGTTGAAAAGTCCTAACTCAATCAGTTGTGTGATAAGCAGTGTATTCGCTGGGTGCGCTACGTCAGCGCCGCCTAGCGTCCGCAATTTTGACGACTCTGTCAATTATTAAAAGCACATATAATAAGGAAATAATTAAAAACATTGACTGTGGCAATTAAATGTGCTTTGTACATTACTGGAATGACAACGTGCGATCTTTTCGTCTATTTACCACTGAAGAATAGTAGTGTAACTGTCCAAGTGAACCGAGATGAACCTTTTATCAAACAAGTTTTAACTCTTTTAACTTTAAGCATTACTTACCAGCACTGTACACAACAGCCACCAAAGTTGATACCGATGACTATAGTAATAAATTGGTAAATGAAAAATGTTCTTTCACAGGAAAAAAATACGGTTAATGTTATGTAAATTTAGTTATAGCTTAAAATATGTATTACAAGAAATCCGGAAACTAAATGTGATTTGTTGTAATGTAGATTTAAAGTCTGCCATGATTTGTAGGTAAGGATTATTTTTTTAATGTAGGTTTTAATTAAAGATTTATAACAAAGAGGTATTTATTTCTCATATTATCTAAAATATGTTATCTAACAAGCAAACGTTTAACTAAAAGATATTCTATTCAAAGATGTTTCTTTATTTGTCTCCTACATAACTTGATAACAAAAAAATATAAAACATAAGATACTTATAATTAATAATAACCAAAATTTATATAAGATGACAACAAATTTTATAAAAATATTATATGATAAAAAAATTAAGAAAGACTTGTGAGGTATTATTTAATTATAATCTATACATTCATTTGAAAATATTGAAGTTTGTAAATTTATAAAAACGTAAATTTTCAGTCTTATGTTTTAAAAACGGCGGAATCACAATATTTACTTCTTTTCCGCTTCTTATGATCTCAAAATATTATTTTCATGTATTGAATGGATAAAAGATTTAAATAAAAGTTAGAATATACACTTTACTTTTTCCTTCTTACAGCAGCTATCCATTTATTTCGTTGATTTAATTTCCAACTCGCTGTTGGAAATCTATGAAAGATGCATTGGATGTTTCTTCCAGTATTATTGCAATTTACCACAAAACAACTATCGTGACCCATTTTTTATTTTATTTATTTATCCGCGAAATATATTAAAGAGCGTACAAAATAATAGTGACACACGTGTTTGACAGAAAACAGAGCCGTCCAATTTGCCACTTTTGTCCACATCAAGCGCCTCGATCGCTCTCGTGTCCCCCACTTGCACCCGGCGAATAGTGTATAAACAGTGTATGCCTGGAAGACCGAGCTCGCTCGGAGGATAAAAACAAAAAAAACATTGTTTCCTGACCCTATCAAAGCTTGGCGGTCTCTTAGTTTTGGTAGCACCGTCGTGAAATGTAACACTAACAGACCGAGCTAGCATTTTTTTAATTTCTTATAATACTGTGGTGGTGCCATCGTATGGCGAATTATTAAACCATCGTCATAAACTCGTGACCGCGTCCGTGTATAGTATCCCTGTTTCGCTGCCCGCCGGTAGATAGCAGTTCTATGTCGATGTTTTGCACGTGTTTTTCTCACAATTTTATTTATTTACGATATAAAATGAATTTAGTCAGAGTCGAGAATACATACACACATACATACAAGATTAGCGCGTTTAATAGTATAGGATAGATGCATAACACCGTTGCATAAATTTTATATTGTTAACTACAACAAAGATCCTACAACCAAATTTCAAAAAGAAGTGAACCAAAAATATCTGCTTTCATAACATAGCTAAATATCACACTATAAACAAAAACAAGCATCTAAACTATGAGGTTTAATTAAAATAAACAAATCAAACATGCCCATAAGACCAGTCGGTTCCAACATTAATGTTCAAAACAAAGAAATTAAATTACTTATTCATTTATTTGATTTTTGTGTCATTCAAAATTATTTCGCATTAAATCACAAAATTTATTTGCTATTATCTTTTCGTTTGCCAGTCCAATTTCTCCAGTTCTGGCAAACATTTTTATGATAACTTAGAATGCCGATTTTAGATCTTTCCCAAAAAATGGTGTCTTGGTTTCGTAACGTTGATGATATTTTAGCATGTTTTGATTACTTATGTGGGTTACTTATGTGGGTTAAATGGGTTTCTAATTCTCATTAATAATCTACACCCCATTCACATTGCAAACAGAATAAAATAGATGTATTATTGTCTATTTTATACATACCAAGATATTAAATCCGTTTTTACTCCACATTTTGGGAACATCTGAAAAATAGTAAACATACTTAATAAAACAAAGAAATATAAAACAATATTTAAAAATAACACGAGCTCATTTTTGGAACTTTATTTAACACTAAAGGGTACTGTTGTATACAAATTAAATTGTTATTTTGCAGCTTCGTGCATATTGCACAGACACTTAGAAATTATTTTGTTTCTTCCTTGCAATTTCGATTGCCCGTCCACCGGGAATTGTCGAGACTAGATTAAATATTTAGGGAATAAAGTTGAATTGTGTATGCTTATCTGATTCCGTTTGAATAAGCTGAAGGAAATGGATGTTCAAAAACAGTATTCATTATTTTCAAGTGGTGAATTTTGAGCATCTGTTGTGAAATACCTTACTCTACCAACAAAAGTTGGATTTAATTGGGAGAAAATATACTAAATATTATGGATTTCCCAAAGATCCAGTTCGCTACAAAATTATATTCTGTTGCCTATTTTTTCTGCTTCTGCGACAGTAAATCCTTAATTAATAATTTAGAAATGAATTACAACCCTCCGCGATACTTCCGTTTGCAATTTGATCTAATTTCGGAATTCAATTACGCCATGAAATATCGCGCTGGCAGTCGCCCTTATTCAATTTTCCCTCATCGCCGCTATATTAAGGCGAAAGAAGAACTTATAGATATTGAGTTTAGGAAAGTATTGTGTTCGAATGGGAAAGTTATGAGCCCGTCGTTAATCCGCCGAGAAACGGAGGCGGATTCAAAAGAGGGGTGTCCTTTTAACCTTTACGCTCCACTTTACGGTCGCTTCGTTTCCACAGAAATTGCTCTAAGGGCACTTTATTGTCTTCGAAAACGGAAAAGTACAATTTACCGACATTAATCGCTGAAGGGAAAAGGAAATCTCTTCAAGTTACTAATGAATAAAAATTTACTGAAAAAGAGTTTAATTTTCTTAATACATGCTGTCATTTACTACAACTAATTTTACATCACAACACCAAGCCTTACGCAGTTGAGATCTTATCGTTCTAAATGATTTCCGGAGGTAATTTCTTCTGAACTACATTAATGTTAACCACATTTCTACTTTTTTGTAACTTTCGTAATAGGAACATCAAACTACACAATTTTATGTGTAAAACGAGTTGTAATATTCATATAAACGCGCTTAACATGTGTACAATGCTCTTAATTGTGCGCTATACTTTTTTAACAGCTACTAATTGTTTTAATTAAGTGTTGCTGGACTTTAATGTAAACATATGGATGTCATTTCGTTAACTTCCAAGTCGCAAACAAAATAAAAGGAAGCAGCGCTTGTTGGTGCATTAGGAAACAACTGGTGGGGTGCTTTTCGTAATCCGATCTGACTTTGTGAGGATGTGGGAATATGTCTTTTAAGTAGTTAGTTGGTCCTTTATTTTCAATTAAACAGCTGCCATACGTGTATGACTGAAAATAAAGCATCCGCTGTTCTTTTGTTATTCTTTTAATCGTGCAAGAAAAAGTACCACATGTATCCAAACCTAACATTTCGAATATTCAAATTCAAGTGAGTCAATTAAAGTGAACAATTAACATCGCCGACAATAATAAAAAGTTAGGTTAACTGGGCGACAAAATTTGAAATTTCTCCACTCTTCGCCACTGTATTGACCCATCCAAACTTGTCATCCATCTCAACTATTTGAATACGAGCAGCAAATATTCCCGGTCGGATTTTCGAGCCGCGCATGTGTTAACGATGACTTCCGATTGTACGGGCCGGGTAACAGGGCCTATTTCCGATAAATTCGCCGACGGACCGTGGCCGATAATGCGAACGTCCGACCCTCTCCGTCCCCTTCCGACCTGCCGCGGTCGGCTACAGAAGGAATTCGGGCTATCCAGGCCTCGAAAGGGGGTCCCGATGTGGGTCATCGGAGCCGGTAGGTAGCCCAGAATCGCTAACCGAGTGTTTGATCTTTGGGTGCTATAAATAAAGCCGGGATTCGCGTGTTGCTCTTATTAAAAACGATATGTTACGTGGCCTGCCATTGGGGCCCCCCGGACGGGGACAGGGGATTAAGCGAGATTTCGCAAGGAAATACAAAAATAAATTGAAAAGGTTTTTTTTATCGGGAGCGGGCAAGCGGGTCCGGGTAGAGGGGAATAATAGAAACGATATTTCAAAGGGAACAATGAAATCAAAGATTATGCGTGCTGAATTAAAAAAAGGACACTGTGGATCCTGGTTTTATTGATGTATACGGAGGGATTTACAATTTTGAAAATGTAATAAAATAGTAGGGCAGCAGCTTAAAAGAGTTCGAGGGTATAGCTGAATAAATCTGATTTGCCCAAAAACCATTATTTGTTACAGCTTTATTTTAATCTTTCTTTTAGAATAATTTTTATATAGTTTTATAATAGCTTTGATATTCCTTCTCCGTTAGCCTGTGACCAATAAGGTGGTGTTTGAATCAGCCATATTATTGTTTGAATTCGATCTTGAAAATCCTATCCGTGAAGCCATTTCTGTTAGGTGTTTAATTATGATGACTGAAGTAGTTAGTTTCAGGAATTTTATTTCTTGATATCTACCTACAATAGTAATCTATAATATCCAGAATTGGTTTGAATATGGTTCCGAGGAGCTCGTGATCGGCAACTAACAATAATATAAATAAATATTAGAGCCAGGCGCTCTTTTTCTGTTTAAGAATATCTACGCTCAGTATCAGAAATGCTCTGCTAAACTGCAAAATATGATAATGTAGGGAGCTTAACTAAAGCATTTATAACTTATAAAACTTTGCTAGTGAACATCCAACTAGGTGAATTTTGTTTCATTTCTAATTAATTGCTAAAGAGGTTCCGTTCTACTTCCTGAGTCTGGTGTAAATTTTCCCAAACAACTCCCAGGAAACATTTTACTTCGTACTTGGTGTTTGGCTACCTCAAGTCTTTGACGGTTTTAATTTTCTGTTCGTTTATGCTCTTACGAGACAGTTTATGCCCCAAAAGAAATACATCTTGAGTGCTGGTTACGTATTTGTTATCATTAAGAAGAATATTATGACTTCAAAGAATTTCCAGTACGTTTGCTAAACGTCTGTTCATCTAAATAGTTTAGGCAGTTTTTGAAAGGCAGTTTTACTTTTAATGTTTCACCAGGTCCATATGGTTTCAGTTTATGATTATTTCCCAAATCCACATACCAAACAGCGATATTTTGGTGACATATTTTTTTTCAATCATCTTCTTTTATAATGTTAACTCAATCAATCATCCTGAATCAATCAAAAGTGTTACAGTAACTCCACCCACAATACATTCTATCACATTCTATCGCCTCTTATTTGATATCTACCTGGTATCCGGATTTCATCAACTTTGAAGTATTCAAGTTTTTTTATAACTTTAGAGATTGTAGGATTAAACCTCCTATGTTTTGGTTTTATACTCAAAGATTGATTTGTTGACATTAATACATTTTACTGTAACAATTATTATATCTTCTAGCTTTGAGCCATGAGAATTGAACAATATGTAATATAACCGAATTTTTATTGCCCAACAAATTATTTATATTTTGTTTTATTTATTTAATCTAATAAATTAAATTCAGTTGCTGAATTAAATGATTAAAAAATATTAATTCCATAATTTTTTTATATGTAGTTTGTTTACACAATTTTCCTGTCATTTCAAATGCATAAATAAGTCAACGAATCCCAAAGTTTAATTCCATCAGATTTAACTTTTTTTTCTGAACCTACGTTTCGAATTGTTCTCTCCTATTGCACCTCCTATCCTATTGCACATCGATCGACTTATCGTTCGCCCTACATAAGTTCGGGCGGTAAAGAAAGTCTGGGTTTATAAATGTTACTGTAAGTGTTCGTATTATTTTGTTCTTCAATAAATTTAAGTGTTCTACGTTATTTAGATTGATATAGATTGAGATATGAAAATGTATGGGCTTCCTGCCACCAATCTGATTTTATTCTTATACAACCTGGTAGACCTGGTACCTGGCAAACCGAGCTATCGCTCGGTATATCAGATACTCTAAGCTCCACTAGGACTTTAAGTGTTCGTCTCACAATCAGTTTCCACATATTATAAATAATTTTTAATCCCTATAATATCGGTGGCTCTATCGTGCGATCCACCTATGTCGATACCGTCTATACCGTGTCGATAGA
This sequence comes from Diorygopyx duplodentatus, assembly GCA_033557515.1. NCBI lineage: Eukaryota > Metazoa > Arthropoda > Insecta > Coleoptera > Scarabaeidae > Diorygopyx > Diorygopyx duplodentatus. Next base: position 4,017 of record JAWQRJ010003575.1, on the reverse strand, counting down.
TGCTGTACCCGCCAATAAATGCCGCCAGGACGCTGTACCTCACAATTTTATTTATTAAGTTATTTTATTTATTTGAGACTTGAAATCAATTATTATTAGACTTCTCTCTTTCAACATTATAAATCCTGCAAATATCGAGCGGCAACGTTGAGCCGTCTTCGAGTTCAGAAAATTCCTACATACGTACATATATACAAGAATTGCTCGTTTAATAGTATAAAAGTACCTGGTACTCTGAACTCCACTCGGACTCTCAGTGTTCGTCTCAGATTACATATAAGTATGCCCTAATGGGATGCTATATATTTTCTATACGTAAATGATTACATTTTATTTCTAAAAATTAATAAAAATTAAATACCTGGTTCTACTATACTAATAATTAATACTACTTTGTTTGGGTGTTTCATCTTGCAAATAAGTAGGATAAGAAAATGGCGTAGAACTTCTTTTATTTGCTTTTATTTATTTACTAAGATACTAGTTTCGAACGTTAAACATTCATCATCAGTCTTAATAGTTAACAACGGAACATCTCAAAAGACAGATTAAAAAGGTCGTTGTTAAAAACATTTAGTAGAATACAATTATCACAGAGAATGAAACATAAATAAAGGATATAAAAAAAATAATAAAGGATATAAATAAAAAAAAAGTTCGTTCCTTTATTTATGTTGCATTCTCTGTGATAACTGTATTCTACTAAATGTTGTTAACAACGACCGTTTTAATCTGTCTTTTGAGATGTTCCGTACTCCTTCCACCTAGCCATAATATCTTTTTCTGTTTCCAATATTTTCCAATCCTTGTCGTTCATATATCTGTTTCTATATTGTTTACCCTTTCTAAGTGTCTTTAGTGTTTCATAGAATAACTTCTGATTTCCATGTCTGTCCGCTTCCATTTTTTCTCCAAATTCTTCCCATGCTTGTTGCTTTGCTTGCTTTACCAATTCTTTGACTTTCGTTCTATGGTTTTTATAGATGTTATAGTTTATCTGTGTCCTGTTTCCTAGATTTTCCATTTATGCTTCTTCACTTTCACCTCTGCTGTAATCTCTTCATTCCACCATTTAGTCTGCTTTCTGTTTTTATTATTTCTTACTGTTCCACAAGTTTCTCCTGCTGCTTTTAACATTATTTCCTTCATGTGTCTGCAGACCTCTTCTAGGTTACAGTTCATTATGATTGAATCAGACTGTTCAGTCTGATTCTACTTTATCTCTGTATATTTTTGCTATGTTTACTTCCATGAGTATATACGTTTTTGTTACTTCCTTTGGTTTGCTGGTTTCTCCCAGTGTCTTCAATTTATATCTTGCTTCAGAGCTCTTTATATTCTGATTTTTTATGTAACCACGAAATGGTATGAATAAATTTCTGGTCCTGTTCTCACTCTTGTGTCTCTTACTTCTTTCTTGAAATGCTTATTGACTATTATATAATCTATTATAGACATTTCATCTCGACTTCCCTCGTATATTTGTGGATGTCTTTGTGGGAATAGAACGTATTCGTCACTATTAGGTTATTCGTCATGCAAAAATCTATCGGTCTAACTCCATTATTATTCCTTCCATTTTCCCCACGTACTCCTATCGTTTTTCCTGTCTCTGCACCCCTTTTTCCCACTCGAATATTCAGATCTCCTATAATAATGAGGCGGCCTACACTTTTCTCTGTAACCTCCGTTAGTTTTTTCCAGAAGGCATCCTTTCATTTTGAAGTGTCATCTTCATTTGGACCGTAGACAACTATTACATTTGTTTGAGTATGTTTTTCTATTTCCATTTCTACTTTCAGTATTCTCTCTGATATAGCCATCTATTTACTAATATACTTTTGAATTCTTGGCTTATGATACATCCTACTCCAGCCCTCTATTGCTCTGCAGTTCTGTTCAAGGTGAAGGTCAATGGGAAAAACGAAAAGTGTCTACTCAGCAGAAGATAATGAAACTGAAAAATAATGAAATATTTTGCTGTAAGAATTGCTTGACCTCCAGCTTCTTTTGAATGCATCCGTTTTACTTTCTGAAACTGCCTGTAATGTCCCATCTCTTCGTTTATAAGCTTCTACAGCTTTATGCTTACTGTACCTGCAAAGATTGTAGAATTTCTATTCCTCATTTCTATTGTGAAACGTTCCAAATTTGCTTTCGACGTTAATTTTATGATCATGTAGATTCAAATGTCGATCAACATATGGGTTGTTATTATTTAAATGTACGTTTACTCTGTATTTCATTACTAGCCCTGTTTTACCCATATAAACAGTTCCGCACGTATTACATTTTAGTAAATAAACACGGTTTTTGTCTAGTTTGTTTTCATTGGGTCGTTGATTAAAGTGTTACGTGTTTTGTACGTGAATATTAAAGCTAGCTTTAAAAGGGTACTTTTTAATTAAATTAAATTTATATCTCCTTTTCTGTTAGTTTCGTTAATCTAATGTTTTAATTGGTCCTGAGCAAGTTTGCGGCTTTCAATTAAGAACGAAATATATTAGAGCCCGGCTGGTACTTCTTTTGTTTCTAGCCCACCAAATTACGGCATAAAATGAAGCACTGACCTGCGGAGTTTATTACCGTCTGAGCGTGGACCAGACGACTTCTGTCAACTCGCAATTGTCTTCCCACTTCGGCACCAAACTTAATGACCACTAATGTTCACTCGCGCGGATATTTAGGTGTTTTGACTTTGAGCTCTTCTCTCGCTCGCCACAATTTTACTTTTAATTAAAATTTCTCGGTAATCACCCGGGCAAGTTCGGGCGGCGTTACTGCCGTTTTATGCCCTCTGAAATTCTTCTTGCGGAACTCTAGAACTGCTGGTCGTAATGAGTTCACTTCATTCATCACGGGATTTTATTGTGTTGAACTTTTTCGTTTCTGCACGAAGTTTAGAGCCGTTATTATGACACATTACGACGACCATCTCAAGGATCTCCCATTATGCTTGAATATATCGTTTACAACATTCATTTGTTTGGAAAATGGATATATTGAACCGTTTTTTATGTAAGAATTAATAAAGCGGTATTCGAAATAGGGGATATAATTCCGACTAACCACAGCCCCTACGGATTGCTCGATATAAGTTGGATAAAAAAGGGTTGTTGGTTCAACAACCACCGGTCGTTATAGTGGGTGATCATATTGCAAAATTTCGTTTAGCTTTTTTGTTTTATTTTTTTATGACGCGGCGTAACGCAACCCATTATTTTCACAGGGCTTTTTGCGGCAGGGCTAGCGGTGCGAATGGCAACATTGAAACGTTTTTTTGGACGCTGTTTGGATGCCGTTTACCTTCGATCTTTGCCACACATTGCGCACACTGGGGCTTTCAATGTTTCGCGGAAATATAAATAATTCTGCGATCGATATTGTTTACGGTCGGGGGTTTTTGCCACCTTATTTTTTCGCAAACACCACTTCATCGGAATGATTTTCGAAGGGCCCTCCCAAACGAGGGTCCGTCGAGTGTCTGTAACTTTATCGGGCCAACAAAACAATTTGCTTTACGATCTTCGGGTACTTCGTTTAATAATTCCGTTCGATTTTATCGCCCGCGCCGAAGGTGCAGTTCTTCGCTTCCGTAACAAAGTGAAAGAAGTTGAATTCCCTGTCGGGCAAGTGGTGCTCAGGTTCCAATTGTTCGAGGAATTTTGTTATTGAGAGTTAGTCGTCGGACGGATAGTAACGCAGTAACACTAAACTATCCACTTCGTTCCGGTTGCAGGGACCGCATCCACCTGGTAGCGGCGCTACATAGTTGTAGTAATTGAGGATCTGATGTACGTTAACGTTCCCGGTGTGATTAAATAATTCAGTGTCATTTGAAAGTTTTCTCATTCTGCCACTACACCGACATAACTCGACGAGAAAAAAAGGGGAAAAAAAGCTTCGCCAGTAACTACTTGTTAGAAAAGGGTAATTGTTATATATATATATATATATATATATATATATATATATATATTCCCTTTTATTTATAGCGAGTCTTATTTAATATTTTAT
>JAWQRJ010003574.1:0-11905 GCA_033557515.1 Diorygopyx duplodentatus | reverse complement strand
GCATTATATACGTTGTCCTGTCCAACAGTGCTAATTTTTTGTTTAATTTCATTAACAAATCGCTCGGATGCGGAACGTAATTCGTCAACATCGCTGTGAGTGGATCGTGTGATAAACTTTGCTATTTTACGAGAATCAATTCTATGTACTTTTTTGAAATGCCATAACCACCAATGGCTTGCCTTAAATGAAGAATAGTTAATTTCATCTTTTGCTAGCAGCGCCCATCTGCGAAGGTCTATGCCGTGGATAATATATCCGCCGTTCAGCGCATCTTTAAATGTTGCAAGAACATACTCCGTAATGTATGTACTTTTATCCTTGTTAGTACCTACGCGGTTAACACTTGCTTCCCATCTCATAAGTTGCGTAGTTGATTTTTACCTTAAAACAAGTGGACGTCAAAGATACAAATGCTATTATTGGTATTGATTTACAAAACTAAAAGATATGTTTATGTACTAATTTTAGAACCTTTCCCTTACATATTTATAAAAACAATGGAAGAAATCTACATATCATATTACTTTTCTAAACTTTGATTACACAGATTCCAACGAACATCGCTTCGCTTTTCCACTTCTCCAAAACTCAACAGCTCGCATTTTATATTCAATATTAGTCATACTTCTTCCTTCTTGGGGTACACAGTCTGCATGTTCGTAATCTTCATCATATTCACTCCTTGGTTCAATGAATTGCGGTTCAACCAAGTTTTCAAATTCTAGTGCTACATCAACTTCAAATGCAAAGGAAGCCTGCTCCTGAGCTCTTACAATGATATCCCTTAAAGCATGGTGTAACCCTTGTTCTTCACGTGTTATAGGTGTAACAGCGATACTTGCAGCAAGGAAAGTTATATGTAATAAATTCAGAACATTAGCGATGTTGATTCTCATGACTTCAACAACTGCTATTCAACTACCAAATCGTGAAACGTAATCGAAGGCTATAAACTCTGAACTGGAAGTCTCAACTTCTCTTGAGAAGTGAAATGCGGATTAGGTTTCAACAAGGAATGTTATTAATACCACGGATGATAAGTAGCTATAGATGAGCATTAAAGACATCTGCTTATCCCTATAATTTTTTTAGTACGATATCAGATTGAATACGTTTAAAAATATATAATGGACTATGATGCATTTAATGCTTAAATGATGTAAAAGATGTAAAAGATCAAAGATATTATCATATTTAGATAAGCACATTAGTTAGGATTTTTTCACATAAGTAACAATAATTATTTTCGTTATTTAATCCACTCTTTGAGCTGTTTTTTAGTACAGTTAGTACAAGTACAGTTCACTGGTATTGCAATTATCTAGCAATATTGTTTTAATTATCATTGTACATTGAAGAACTAGTGGTTAAGTATTAGAATTACGTATTCCTTTCTTTAACCGTCAATTTTAGTTTTGATAAAGATTTAGGTGGTAAACCAGGAACAATACCCATACGGTACTTTTCATGTAAATCCTAACCTTTTGATTTTTGTTTCAATTCGGTGCTTTTTTGTATAAATTGTTATTTTCTGGCATGGCTAATATATATGGATGAATTTTGCATAACTTCTTGTATTTTCTTAGCAAATAAAAATTTTCAATTTTGAAATAAATATGGCGGTGGCGGTTGTTGCTGGTAAACAATAATTGTCAGAAGAAAACTATTGTCGCTATCCTTTGCTACTACTAAAACAGTTAAATATTTATCCTAAGCTTTTTCTGATATGTCTTACAGTTTTGAAGATATGAAAGCAAATAGCGAAGGGTTGTGTTGCCGATAGAGCGCTTCAAGGAATAAAATTGCCTTTACAGTACTGCTTGAAACATAGTCACTGTTGGATACAGGTAACTAACTAATAACTACTAATATATTTTCCAAAGTTAAGTAATTCAAAAACAGATGGCGCTGGATAACACTTGGCACTCTACGATCGGCAACGTTGGCTAACTTTCAAAGTTCATCAGTGCAACATAACCTCTCTTATCTATAAAATTACAAACGTTTTCTACTCCATAAAAGTGCCGTTTCACGTACTCTAGTTATCTAACACCTCATGCAATGCAATTGTTTTTGTTTACAAAGTGCAGTAGGTGATGCAGGGATATTTAGTGCTGTGCTTCAGTAGTGCCAGTGGAAATAGTCAAATTCAAAAATGGCTTTCAAAATATTAGACAATATTTACGTGCGTATTCTATTCTACGCTTGTAAGCTCAGATTTCCAAATTTGCCGGTTCATTTCTTTCCTTTTCATATGTACGTTGTATATAGACAAATTTGTAACAGACGGAAATACTTTAATATTTTACAAATCCCAGACAAACTGATCTTAGAGCTACTAAATAAATACTCGAGGTTTGCCAGCCCGGATTGTTTAAACTGCGTTATCGTCTCAAACAGATATAAGTTAGAGGTTGAACTTGGAGATTATGTCAGATTGGTGTCACACTCGAAAAGTAGAGTTGCACAAGTGTTGCCGTTAGACGTTGCCTACGACAATATTTACGTTGGAGATACATTACACCATAATCTAGCAAAAGACGGTGTAAAATCGATCGCTCGAGTGTGTTTAGCAAATTCGTCCGACATACGGATGGCTTCGGAAATAGAAATATGTGTAAATAATGCAAGAAATGATTTTGGAAATCATGTTACCGATACGATTTTGAAAACATACTTTAAGTACCCTAAAATTATTCGCCTGAATGACATGTTAACAATAAACGTGCGAACGTACGCTCCTGAATTTATTTATCAGAACTTGAAAATTAAAGAAGATCTGTATGTTAAATGTACGAAAATTAATGGCGCCAGACATTTTGAATTGCCGTATTTTTGTGTGACTGGAGAAACGACACTAAAACAATCAGCCCACATTCAAGACTTTATACCCCAGAAAATTCGCTTAATGTGTGGCGAAAAGCAGGGTATGCCATTGCCGGAAGCCTATCTTTTCGATTTATATCCAACAGCATTTGAGAAGAGGCTGTCTGCAATAGAAAAAGCCGTTGCGCCGTTTTTGAAAAAGAGTAAGATAATGTTTTTTATTTGATCATTGAAGTTTCTCAAACATTTTAACGAAAATTATTCAAAACTACTAAGAAACGAATTATTAATAGATAATTATCCCGATACAGTATTGAAATATCTGTTGCCCAGGTGCAGAAAACTTTTCTGTCAAGTTGACAGATCGTTAGCAAACCGTTAGTGAATCAAATTAGAGAATTCAAATTTGAAAGTTGAACATTTCCACTGCAAATCAGACGGTTTTTTTTAAATTCCATGTCGATTTGATTTTTTAAATAGAACTTTATTATCAAGTAACCGGTGTTCATAAATGGACACGGTTGGAGTTGACTGTGATTTAATGCATGCACGTTTGCGCCTACCTGTTATTAATTAATTTGTATCGTTATTAGTTCAAGCGCCAACCTCCTGGCATTTGACATTAGTTGACGTTTTTAAAGGTTAATATTGAGTTGAAGACATGTATGCATTAAATCACAGCCAACTCCAAACGTGCTTTTTTTGAACGCCCTTTACATTATTTTCTGTGTGTGTGTGTGTATACAGATTGTCCCAAGTTCAATCCTCACCATTGGTATCATGGAAACGGCAAGAACTGCAGACTCGGTTAAATGGAACAATATGGGGGGTGTTTATCCAAGCTGTTCATACCCTCAAAAAAAATTTGAGGGAAAAAGTTGTAGATATCAAAACATTATGTAGGATAGATTATAAAAATATTTTTTACCTTTCACCAGTTTCGAGATGTGACCCAAAGTTGTATTTTTTAAATGAAAACCATAGTTGATTTTGACATTATTAAATTACTTGATTTTTTTCCTTTCCAACGATGTAAGGTTCGAGGTATTTATCTTTCATAGTTTAGGAGATACGGAGAAAAATCGTATTCCACACAGATTTTAACCCACATCACACTATCCATAATTAAGAACTGTGTATTCTTTTCAAAACAAAAGGCTGCATATCTAGTATTTATTATCTTTTTATCTTTGTGCTTAAGTAGATATAAAGAAAATTATTTTCTGAAAAAACAGTTCTGCTCAAATTTAGTGCGTCAATAAACTGCAGAAAAGGAAACATAGAAGCAATAAACATGGTAACATTGAACATGGACGCAATGAACATGGAAGCAATAAACATGGTAAAAGTAAACATGATAACAATAAACATAATAACAATAAACATGGTAAAAATAAACATGATAACAATAAACATGGTAAAAATAAACATGATAACAATAAATGTTCCTACAAAAGATGTTCAATATGGCGGCCGTTTACTTCTAAACATTTGGTAACACGCTTTTCGACACTTTTTCTACAATTCATTAATTGATGAACACTAACTGAGTTCAAACCTTGTATGACACTTTGTTGCAAATCATTAATACTGTTATAACTGATTCCGTATACCGCATTTTTTGTATGCCCCCACAGGAAATGTCTAGTGGGGACAAATCCGGAGATCTCGCTGGCCATCGTATGAGACCGTTCGTTGTGCAATCCACCGATTTCCATATCTTGTTGCTAAATATTCAGCAACAATTCTTTGAATTATGTGCCGGGGGGCCGTCCTGCTGAAAGAAAATAGTTTTCTCCTCTTGAATTGGTAGATCATCTATCGCATCTTCAATTTCCTGTTGCAGCAGTTCGAGATATCTGTTTGAGTTAAGTGTTTCGTTAAAAATAAGCGGACCTATTAAACGGTTTGCCAAAATGCCGCACCACACGTTAAATCCAAATCGTTCCTGAAAACGTGACTGTCGAACTAGTTTTGGATTTTCATTATTCCAATAATGGTAATTATTCCGATTGTAAATGCCGTTGATTGTAAATCGATCTTCATCACTCTAAAGAATTTTATTAAGAAACGTCAAATCATTTGCAATTTGATCGAGATACCATCTACAAAGTATAGCTCGTCTTTCATAATCAGTTTCCTTCATTTCTTGGGATATCATTGGTTTGTAGGGGTGAAATTGATTTTTCTTTAAAATGCGATACACGACGCTCCTTGCCATACGCGCTCATTGCAGATTTTTCTTACTGAGGTGATAAACTCAATATTAACCACGGCTAGCACATCAACTTGGGCATCTTCATTTTCTTTTTGGTATGTTGCAGAACAGACTGCAGTAAAGCACCCATCTTATCGTATATTTTGCTCGAGTCGGCGAAACAAAGTTCTATGAAACTGCCGCAGCTGAATTTCGATTGCACCTTATGTAGGTAACAAACATATCCGTTTTTTCACAGTTTGAAAACGCCATTATCATTGCAGAATATGAATAATTGACGGCAACTACAACTTATGACACGAGAGAGGTTTAGCAATATTATTGGCAGATGTGCAGTTTTTTGTTTCATTCATGGATAGTGTGACGTAGGTTAAAATCTGTGTGGAATATGATTTTTCTTCATATCTCCTACGAAAGATAAATGCCCCGAACCTTATATCGCTGGAAAGGGAAAAAATCAAGTAATTTAATAATGTCAAAATTAACTATGGTTTCCATTAAAAAAAATACAACTTTGGGTCACGTCTCGAAACTGGTGCAAGGTAAAAAATATTTTTATTATCTATCCTACAGAATGTTTTGATATCTACAACTTCTTCCCTCGAAATTTTTTGATACGATAAATAATAGAAAATATTCACATTTGAAGAAAATGTCAATTTGGGCGTTGCATTTTTCTTTTGGAAAAACAAAAGAAGGTCTGAACAGCTTAGATAAACACCCCCATATTGTTCCGTTTAAATCGATAGACATTTCGTTAAATATGGTCTTTGGCATATGAATACCACAACCTCCGCGTTTTCGGGCAATACTTTTTTTCTGATGGGGGCCCGAAAATACCTCACATTCTAAAGTTTCTTGTTTGGGTCTTGCAGACTTTGAATAATTTACCTGACAGAAAAAATATTTTGCAAAAATCCGGTGACTTTCCAACGACATTAACCTGGCGTAAAAAAGTCAAGATAATTTTTTTTCAAAGGTCCTAAAAATTCGGATTACCCTTCTGTATAGGGTAATCCGAATTTTAAGTAAGAAATTCATGAATAAAGTGATAACACATGCCAACATAATAGACATTTTGTTAATAAACTTATATCAAAAAAATTGTTCAATTTTATTCTTTTAAATATTCAACGTAACCCTTAAAGCTTACCGTTTCTGAGATAGAGGATGTTAAAAAGTAAGCAATACATTCTGTGTTATGTCCCGTAAATTTTAATCAATACAGTTTAGTAAAATTTAGCAGATGATTATATATTTTATTATTGAGGGCAGGATGCAAATGGAAATGGTTGTTATCGTTGACGTGATATTCCACATTTAAATGTTGTTTTATTACAATAAGTGACGTATAATAAAAAAAACAAGAATAGTTTTTCTTGTGTTTAATTATAATGAGTTTTAGAAGTTATGGCCCATCTAATAAGTTGTGACCCCTCTATCAAATCGATTTTTCTCGTCCAACTCGACAAATCCTCCAACTTTCCGACAAATCTAGCCTATGACCGCGCGATACAGTGGCATCGCGCGGTCAAACTATAGCAAACTCATTTATCGATTTATTTTAGTGTAATTACACAAGGAAAATTATAAATGAGTTTTTGAATTTTGAGACCTATCTAAATCTATTTTTCGCACTACCCTCTTGAAATCCTGCAAATATCGCCCGACAAATTACGTCATCTTCGAGGTCAGAAACTACATACAAACATACAATTTTAGCTCGTTTAATAGTATTGGAGTACGTGGTAAAACGAGCTCGCTTGGGGATAAAAAGCAATTCCATCGTATGGTCAAAGGTCAAGCTAATGAACCGAGCTCGCTCGCTCCGTTCTACCAGCTTTGACCACGCGATGGCAAAAATTTATTTTATATCTTAAAACAATTTAACTGATTGTTAAGACCTATCTTTTTGCTAATGCTTTTGTTACTGAGACAATGCCGACAAATAAATATACAATTTTAGCTGATTTGTATTAGATTTAGCAGGGAGAAGTATATACTCTATTACCATCGCTTTTTTGCAATGTAGCTTTCCGTATTTCTTGAAAAATTTGCATGATAGTGTTGTCTAAATGTTTTTTTTAATATTTTTTTAAAATTTCGCTTACTACATAGATAGAATACTTAAATATTTATTTTGAATATCACAGTTGTTGATATAAACGCAATCGTACACAGGTAATATTTAAGTTCTATCGTATTTCAAACGCTTTGTAAACATAAATATTGCTGATTTAGACATCGTCAATTTGCAATTTTAATCCATAGGTTCGACAGTTTGCGCGCATATTGTGTAACCGATCAATTACTGAAAAATGGTGTAGCAGATAGCCAAACTCTTACGTACACATATTACATAGCTTTGTTTACTTATCTAATTTATGTCAACGGTATAGAGTTGATCTAATTTTGTGGCAAATGCTTACATTCCATTCATTCATGTGTTTTTTTTGCTATGAGTACTCGTTCAGAGAAAACCTTATCACTGAAAATTCCAATAGTTGATAGAATGAAATAATTCCTTGTTCGCGTTCTTGGTTTACAAAATTAATTTGACGCACATATTGGTTTGCGGCGAGGTTTTCTTACGTCAGCATTAAATCAGCAATAAAAATAAATGAGACAAAGAAAAATTTCAAGGAAAAAAACGTTTTACGTCCTAATTTGGGACTAATATAAAACTTTATACTTTAATAAAAATAAAGATGATTCATGGATATTTAGTTGAACTTCTTTATCATAACTAACATTTTCGATTAGAGAAAAGACGTACGTATTTATGTACATATCATTTCCCTGCGATAGATTACATGACAGCTAGTTGTGTAGTTACACGGTTAGATTTATAGGTATTTGACAGTTTACTCTTCAGTTTTAGACAAATCACTAAATATTGATTTTTCGTGCAAAGACTTATGTCGTGTTATATATTGTATTGAAGTATAGAATTAATTGAATACCCTACACTGACATAGAATTTGAACGGATACTGATCATAATTTTGATCGGTGTTATGTAAAGGTGGGGGTAGTTTTTACCCTTGCAGGGCATTTACTAAGTTTTTTTGCACATCAAATATTAGAACGTTGATTGGAATATCTACTCCCCCAATACCATTTTTGGATTATTTTGACCGCAAAAGGTAACACTCAAAAAATTGTAACCCAAATTGGGTAAAAAGTATTTATTTACATCATGCCCGACTGTGGTTTCCATTTAAAAACACTTCGCTAGGGTTATATCTCAAAAGTTAACAAAAACAGATATTGCAACGTGCTGACTAGTTTTCTTATGTCTCCGTGCAAGAAGGTTACCTTAGTAATATAGTAATGTAATTTAATAATTAATTTCGATATACGGAGTTTGGAAAATACATCCTAAAAGATAAAGTAACAATAGAGAGACTTCACCACGCTCCCATTACACCCTGTATTGTACTTGTAATAGTATCCTATTAACTGCCGCCTGGTCATATGTTCAGTTCTCCCATTACTGTTTTTTTAGTCGAGAGCATATGGTGAAATAATGAGCAAGCATAAACGGCGCGGCGGGTGCAACCACAGAATATTAATTTTTATTATTCAGACTTCCAAATCTTTGAAATTCACATTCTAAATTTATATCTAAATGATACCTTCTACTTACGTACTATTTCTTATTGGTAAAACATCTCAAAGGAAAATTGCAGCATGGTGGATAGTACAGACCTGGTATACTCCCGTATTAAACAAAATGCAGTATTTCTCATTTTCTTAATTTTGAATTCAACTGTTTCCAGTTACCAGTTATTTGTATAAATATTTTATATCCTAAGATGTTAAACAGATTGTCATTACGAATCTCTAAGCTAAGTAAGCACAATCTATTAGCCTTACAGGCAACATCTGTCTTAAGCACAGGAGGGAGTCACTGCTTTTTATCCTAATTTTGATATTTAACATTTTCTTCAGTGAATGTAAACCGGGCTTCAATCACCTGTTGCTCTGTGTTGAAAGAGGATATTAAAAAAGGTATATTAACAAATGTATTTGTATCTGTAATGTGGGTCGCGTGCACCGATGCATTTAATATAGTTTATTTATTTAAATCTAATACTATTAAACGAGCTAAGCTAACGGTGTGGCTGAGAGTTGGAGGATTTACAGAGTTCGCCGAGACAAATCGATTTGATAGTTGGATCATAACATCTTTAGAGGGGTTATAACTTATCAAAAACGCACTATAATTTTCGTTGCATATTTAAACAAACAAAAAAAACGATAAATAGAGTTAGTTTGCTGTAGTGTTAATTTGATCAGAGATGGGGTTGACTGTTCCGGAGTTCGGTCTGAGCGGTTGACTGCACATGGTGCTGCCAGAATTAAAATACGAAAGTGTTTTGTTTTCTGAACCGAGCATAGCTCGGAGATACCTGATGAAACCGAGAGATAGCTCGGTACTGTGCATTATCTCAGAATAAATGTTGTATTTTTTTTGTGGCAGCTAATATAGTAACATCGGTACAATAATAACTTAAAATTAAGGGAAATGTACATTAATTTAATGTAACCTTCTAACCTAAAAAACTAATTAATTTTATTTTGTCTTTATACTAAAAACTTTTTTATCTCTAATTTGGTTAGCACAGTTTTGATAATCAATCTACCTTATAGAACGGTACAAACTAGTGTATTTTTTAAGTTTCATTTGTAACCAATCTGATTTCATAATTAGTTACATAACGTTTAAGCGGTGTAATGATTTAAGCGTGTGTAATAATCCATGGTTAATTTATTTTTCTTGGGTTATAAACTTCATATGAAATAAATATACACGTACGCAGTAGAGCGTTGAAGTATTTGTTAAAATTAGATCATTCTGCGGAGTTTTCCCGTAGTTTAGTGTATGATGAATGAACATTGTTGCTGTCGTTGAAATTCTGTTTAGATGAATTTACATTTCGGAATTAGTATGTTAATTTTTTGGTGTGCCTTTATTTTTTTTTAATTGGGCATGTTAGTAAATTGTCGGCAATTGTACGGCAATTTTAGCTGTTAATAAATGTATTATTATTCTGCTTCTGCATCGTATTACATTTGTTTTCTTTGCGAATGCGAATGTTGTATTTCTTTTTCATGAATTTCCACACTTCCTTTGTGATAACGGATTCGCGTAACAGTGAAATACTTTATCCTGCAGACCGCCAGCGTGAATCATAGTAACTTCCTGTAATGACAATATAAAGAGAAATGCCGCGCATAGTTGTCTGATGCCATTATATAAATAAATAATGGTACGAGTGGGCGAGGGAAACGCAGTTGTTTACTAAACAATATTTCGTCTTTGTGAAACTTTGCTTTTTAGCTCATGTACAGGAGTGCACATGCTGACCAAAGATATGTGAAATGCGGTTACACTTGGAGGGATGTGGCTTTGGTCTTCTGATTTTTATCAGAATTAAAATCGGCTAAATTTTATTACTTATAATACACCATATAATTCTGGCGTGAAGTTCTTGCTTCTCGGAGCTTTTACGTTGCTGTTTTTTAACTCTGTCTCGGGAAATCAGTGTTTGATCCTGTGCTCTGCAAGATAACCGTGAGTTGAAAATAACAACTTTAAAAGTAATATATGCAATGTTAATGTAAATATTATAATATTTTTTAACTTTATAACCATAAAACAACTTTGTGGCATCTCTTAGGTACCTGCTACCGAAATTTCAGTGTACTACCCTACCTGGCACTGTGTGCCGAAGGACTTGCTGTTTATCAAATATACAGGCTATCCGAAAATTCCGTTTTATATCTCTGAGGGCGATTATACATAAGAAAATGTGATAAAAGAAGTTATATATGAACAGAGTGAGCAAATGTTCGGAATGTTTTCTAAAAGTCCCCCTAGATTCACAGTTTTACTTCGTACCTCTGAAACTGCTTAAATTGCACCTACGCGTTTCCGCATAATCGTGTCCCAACTAACTAAAGTAAACCCTTAGTGTTTCAAGATTATTTAGAGTATTTAATTTTCTTTATTTTGATACCAAATAGTCTACATTTAAGGAAAATGATGCAAAATAAATTAAAACTAGTTGATTTTGAACAATTGTAGCGTTAAGAATCTAGGCGTATGTTTTTTGTTCATTCGTTTCACAATTAAATGTTTATTTTCAATAAGTTGTTAGTTTTAATTGTGCCATTTTTAAAGGTTGTTTTGTCCGTTCGTCTGTGGTCAACACTTCTATTTCTATTAACTTTCTCCCTTCTAGAAATGTATCTTCATATACAGGTGTCCCAAATTCGATGCTTACCATTGGTATCTTGGAAACGGTTAGAGCTACAAGCTCAGTTAAATGGAACAATATGGTGGTGTTTATCTAAGTTATTCAGACCTTCTTTTGTTTTTCCAAAAAAAATGCATCGCGTACTAGATATCCTCAAAAAAATGATAATCGTCATTTTCTTCAAATGTGAATATTTTCCATATTATTTATCGTATCCAAAAATTTCGAGGGAAAAAGTTGTAGATATCAAAATATTCTGTAGGATAGACAATCAAAATATTTTTTACCTTGCACCAGTTTAGAGATGTGACCCAAAGTTGATTTTTTTAAATGGAAACCATAGTTGATGTTGACATTATTAAATTACGTACTTGATTTTTTCCCTTTCCGACGATATAAGTTTCGAGGTAAAGATAAATATCTTTCATAGTTTAGGAGATATGAAGAAAAATCATATTCCACACAGATTTTAACCCACATCACACTATCCATGATTGAAACAAAAGACTGCACATCTGTCAATAATATTGTTGTATATGATTTTTCTTCATATCACTTAAACTGTGAAAGATAAATACCTCGAACCTTATATC
>JAWQRJ010003573.1:0-11906 GCA_033557515.1 Diorygopyx duplodentatus | reverse complement strand
TCGTAGAAACACATGTATCTGCGTACTATTTGCACGATATTAATTATCATTGTACATTGCAAAACTAGTGGTTAAGTATTAAATCGTGAAACGTAGTCGACGTCTATAAACTCCGAACGACAACTCACTTCCTCCCTTCACAACCTCAACTTCTCTTGTTATATATACATGCATTTGGAAAGGCGACAATAAGGCGACTTTTTTCACATAAGTAACAATAAGTATTTTCGTTATTTAATCCTGTCTATTTATATTACTATTATTATATTTCCACGGTGCATTTTAGCAACTTCTTACACATTTTACAAGCAATTTTCATATACAATTACTTTCTTTTAACCAACATAAAGATTTATTGTGACTAGAAAATAATATAACAAGATATTTTTGAGGAAAATCGTGTTATTTACAAATAAACTTGACAATTTGCACAAAATTCATTAAACAAATTAAATATAGCAGTCGGATATTTTTATTGACACCCGCAGTTAGATGAAAAATACTGAATATCTTGAAAAGCATTGGTTTTAGATATGTCCTGAATAAAAGCTGACAAGAATTTAAAAATAAATGCCATAATGAAAAACAGGTTATTTCAGTTAATATCGAAAAGTGTGCCATTGTTTCATAAAATCAATATGCAGTTGTAAAAATCTATAAAAGTGTGATTGGAACATAGCTTAACTCACCAGGTGTGAAAATATTTGTGCCTTACATTCAAAACATAACACGCTATCTAACTACCCTATTTACTAAGACAAACCCTGCTGGCGGCCTTTTTTTATAAAAATGTAAATAATTCGGAAACAGCAACGAAATTTAAATAGTAAAATACCGTAATATCAAGAGACAGTTCACAAATAAAGAATTATAGAAAATTAATTAACACTGAAGGCTTTGTATTTAATTATTATTTATATATTTCAATCAGCAAAGGAGATATAAGTTAAAGTCCACAGCCAAGCGGTTGTGTTTTTAAAAAGTAATTAAACTCTTTATTTTGACTTTAACAAATTTATTTGTTTCGTAAGATCGGGCGACAGCTCGGACAATGGTTGATTGTATACTAAAGCTACGATATACTCGGTCGGCTTTTATAATAATTGCTTATCTCTAAAATGCAGAGTCAGCTTATCCTTTGTTCTCGACTGGCTCAGCGGATGACGTATATGCAGGTGGTCGGGTATGGTCAGATATGGTGACACATAACTTATATATATAAAATATGTTGACTAACCATATTTTTATGCCAACAATAGTAAAAAATCTGAGTTAATTCGTTTCAGGGAGAAATTGCTTTTTTTATGTTGCGCACCCCGTGAACAAGAGAAATCAGTATCTCAAAAGCAACATATAGACATTTCTTCAAAATTGCGCAAATGTGAGTATAATGTTTAATGTGTTTACTTCAACCTTTACATTTTTGCCACTCGGTGAGTGGCAAAAATGGGTGTTTTAGTTTAAGGGAGAAATTATTTTTTCTATGTTGCGCACCTCATAAACAAGAAACATCTGTATCTCCAAAGCGACACATAGAAATTTCTTCAAAATTTCGCAAATGTGAGTTTAAGGTGTTTACTTCAACCCCACGGAGTAGCAAAAAGTGTTTTCGTTCAAGGGAGAGTTTAGTTTTTGTGTTGCGCAACCCGTAAACAAGAAAAATCTGTATCTCAAAGGCGACACATAGAAATTTCTTTAAAATTGCGCAAATGTGAGTTTAATGTGTTTACTTCAACCTTTACATTTTTTCCCTCCTCCATTTAGTTAATCTAGTAATTTTAGGTTTATTTTGTTTTATTTTGCCTTGTTTTTCATTACGTTTATATTTTGTTTTTCTTTTTTCTCAATTCTAGGTTAAGTTTTTTGATGGCTAAATTTGAAAGTCGGACAATTACTTACTAAGGTAGTTAATTACCAAAATATCGCCAATTTTCGAATAGTTGTTTCTCCACTTATTATTATTATAATCTTTCTTTTTGTAAATTTTTTCTTTTTTAGGGTTGTTAAATCTTCTGGGATTTTATGTTACAATTCTTTTTTTGTATTTTAGTAATACTGGATTGTGATCAGATGATATATCTGCCCAGAGATATGTTTTGACTCTGATCATATCTGTACAGTTTACTAATTAGTATGAAGTCTTTATTATGTTGTGGTGTGACTTTCAAGTATATAATGTTCTATTCTCGGTTGCGAAAATCGTGTATTGGTAATCACTAAATTTTCCTCTTGGCAAAGCTCTACAAGAAATCTCTTCTAACATGAAATCCCTCTTCTAACATGAATGCTTTTTGGATTACAGTTAATACAATTAATATTGTTTAATTTGAGGAATGTCATTAATGACAGTAACGTCATTTATGTCAAAATGACCGCTAATGTCAGTTCGGATCAATCAAAGACGTGTCTTTTTTTTTCAAAGCCTACTTCAAATGGGAATTTATTCTTCCACACGTTACTTCTTTCACTTACAATTAGTCCACAACCACCAAATGTCCTGGGTTATGCCTTTTCCCACCTTTGCATTTAAATCGTTCATCGTCATGATTACATCATTTCGTTTTTGATAGACTGCTTAAATTTCCTATTTAAAACTTTCTCTTCCATATCCGACTGTTTTTCGCAGACACCTGTACATTACTGTTTACTAAGTGGAAAGCATCATAAACTATCAAGCTGGTAACTCTTTACGAAAACAACCGTATACGTAATTATCATAATTTATTGCGAAGTGTAAAATCTACATTCAAAATAAATAAATCCACCATAAATACATAAAAATGCAAAAGAACGCATTTTAAAGCTACATATCACTTTTAATACATTTCTAAGTTACCACTGGTTGCCTTTTATTTTCCAAAAATTGTTCGTTCTCAACGCCATCTCCATTAATCGTACTAAAATAAGAAAATAAATAACTTCTATTATAGAATACGGAATCATTTTGGTACAAAGAAAAACAGGAATATATATTACCCCATTTCAATCTGCTTTATATTATCAGGTAATACCATTTCCTGAGTTTCTGGAAGCGGATATAAAACCAAGGCGTCTAAAGCTGCCATTACACACATTATTATCAAAGGCAAGGATTTGGCGTATTCTCTCGTCGAATAGATGAAAGGGGCTATTATGGCACCAACTTTTACAAACATCAGACAACAGCCTACTGCTGAATTTCTGACTACTGTCGGATATAGTTCGCCTGTGTATAAAAATAATGCAGATGTGGACATCTAAAATAAAAGTGAAATAATTTATTTGGTTATCACTTCGTTAAGTTCTCCATACTTACCGACAGACAGATAATGCCAATAGCTGCTAAACACAGCGTAATCCAAACGTTGGAAATGTCGTCTTCAAATATCAGTATGAAAAACGTAAGCGACATAACGATATGAGCTATGGTGATAGTCCACTTCCTGCCAAAACGTCCCAGAACTGCTAGACATAATAAGGAACCTGGTATTGTTATTAGGCCACCAATACTAACGTTTAAAAAGACATTGTCGCCTATTACACCTAAATATTGCGTGAAAGCATAAAATACATTTCCTAAAAGGAACCTAAAAATAATTAGAATTCTAAATAAACGCTTCTAGGATATTTTAGCAGAATTATACCATTCTACACTTAGCAACAGAGTAGCATTACGAAGCTTTCTGTTTCTAAAAACAGCATAAAACCCACTCTTGCTTGGTCCGCTTGTAATATAATTATTCATAACCTTCCTCACGTTCCTATTCTGCTTCTTGTTAAAGCGCAATGCTTTCTCTAAAACTTTAATGGCCCCGTTCTTGTTATTCGTGGCCACGAGCCATCTGGGTGATTCCGTAATCAACCAATAGTAGGTAATGAAAATTACACTACAGCACGATAATAATAATTGAAGGTGTCTCCACTCCCTTATGTAATACGCAATGACCGCCATAATAGTGTTTCCCAATCCGAAAGGGACTTGGTAAAGTATCGGGATGATGGTGCGCCATTTTCCGCTCACAACTTCCATGCACATCACGAAAGACGTCACCACCGTTCCCCCGTTGGCCACGGCGAGCAAAAATCTAACGGAAACAAATGATATATACCATGGAATCCAGGATGATGCAAGTCCCAAGATCGCTTGCATCGTTATACATGTTATCAAGATCTTCTTTCTGCCATATTTATCCGAGAGTATACCAAAAATGATGCCACCTTAAAAATGCACGTTTAATTGGTAATATTTTAAACAATAGAGCGAAAACCTTGTTTCCCATAAGGTTTGTGCCCTTTACTGACAACGTACCTAAGAGCACACCACACATGAACGTGATTTGAACTATATTAACCAGGTGTTCCTGTCCACACACTAGATTCCATTCAGAGATTATGCTAGATTGGACGACGCTTTTGTCATAGTCGTATCCCCATTTGCAAGGGGTGGTTGTATTTCCCAGGAAATCGTCATATTCCACGTTAGCCATGTTGCAGGCACTTTGCTAGAAATACAGAAAGAATAGTATAATAAAAGGTTTATATTATAAGGAATTATTTTTACGTGTGTTTGAAAGACTGCATTAAAAATATATTCTCTGAAATTCCAATTTATTACATGTAGAATAAGTTTATAATAATATGATGTCCATAGATCAATAGTGATAATAAAATACATGCAGCATGGATTCTAAGTAGAGTGTGAATAATGTAAAAGTCCACAAAAACCACATAGAAAAACCCATCAGTGTGCAGGTGCACAAGAAAAATATCTATTGGCAAAGTACAGGTTTTATGTAAACGTGTAGACGTGCACAGAATTCTAACATTTATTTAAACATTCATTTCACGTTCACGAGAATGAGTTTTAGTAATGTCGTTTGATTAACCTGTTTGTACAGTTTCTAAGCTAAAATAATACGCAGACTGTTCGGTATTTTAATTTGATTTTTGCCCATCTACTAATGCTTACTTTTTACTCTGAAGAGATATCTGCAACACTCAGTTTCGTACATTCAATCCAGCAAATAATCGAAAACAATTATCCATCAAAATTAGATTATTATATTATATTTAAATTATTAAATATTATACTCCAGATTAAATTATACTCTTAAACGTACTTTCTTATATTGTGTTTAAATTATGTTTGTTCCGGGCTTATTCTATGGAATTTTTTTTTACACTATGTACACTATATATAGCAATAGTAAATAATTGTTACATATAGCTGTTTCACTCCTCCTAAAATAAAATTCCCAGGACGTCTGAGTAATCGCCCACTATTTGATGAAGGTCCACCTGTTACAGAAAAGAATAACTATAATGTATTCTCAAGGAACTTTTAATGTTTTAATGTTTTAATTGTTTCTAACAAATAGCTGCAAATAGTATAGGATTATAAAGTTCCTAGATGTATATTTATATACTTTAGTACCGCAAACTCATAATACCGTAAAATTTTTAATAACTAGTTGTCAACCTTCATTTTCAGCGTGAGTTGAGCTATTCTACGAATATAATTAAATCACTTTATTTATCTATATTTATAATAGTTAAATATTTATGTTTTTGTAATGAAAATTCAACGAAGGATAATATTAATCATTTATAACCGTTTACAATCGCAATGCTCAACTTATCTTGCACATCACAAGATACTTTCCCAGTATATTTTTTCTCTATAGTGGTGCGAAGTGCTAAGTTTTTTCTGTTATTTGTTTATTCTAAAAACACTGCGAAAACTCATTGATTGATCATAATTGAACTTCAACAAAAAAAACTGACGGTGGGTCTAACAAGAAAAATGTATATTGAATATTCACGTCAAATGTATGTTAGAAGTAATTAGAATTTGTTACATTTAATTTTCTGTTACATTTGATGT
The DNA here is from genome assembly GCA_033557515.1 of Diorygopyx duplodentatus. Lineage (NCBI taxonomy): Eukaryota > Metazoa > Arthropoda > Insecta > Coleoptera > Scarabaeidae > Diorygopyx > Diorygopyx duplodentatus. The sequence continues at coordinate 6,043 of JAWQRJ010003573.1, read as the reverse complement.
TATTTCAGTGCATTTTTAGAAAACCACTTTTTCATACATTCCAAAAATGTTCAAATTATTAAAAAATATATAGAATATAGCTCAAATCGTGTAACCTTCTACTGATTTAAGGTTATATTTTTCCTTGGCCATCCAAACCGAAAGTAAATTATATTTATTTTCGTGGGTGAATAAGACTGTTTTTAAATTTTTATGTCGTTTGTAATATGTTCTAGCACTACTACAAAAAAAATTACGTATATCCACAATATTTATTTTTCAATAAATGGGCGTTAAATATAGCAAAGCCAAGTCAATTTAACTAAAATGTCAATTAAACTCTACTACTTCAAAAAGAAAATTAAACATTTTAAAAAATGACTGAACATTGAAAGTTTGGGATTATTGGTTTTTGGGTACGGCAGTAGTATTTTCAACTTTTGACCACTTCCGGTTAAACCGGAAGTGGTACTCAACTTGCTTATTTCTAATGGAACACCGTGTATTTTATTGAATTTTTGAATCCTGTGTTAAAATTTAAAGCAACTTTGTGTTACATTCCCTATGCTGAATATTAACGGTTCCTGAGATATGTCAGTTTTAACAAAAAAAAAGTGACAGTCACATTGCTCTTTTAAATGACGTGTAAAACAATAAGTACTGCAAATAAAGGAAATTTATTTGGCTACGTTAAAGAGGTGGCAAACTTTTATTGGAAGGTTTGTTTAATTTTTTTAAATATTTTACAGAGTGTGTACAAAATATTTATTTAAATATGACGTTAAAAAAATATTAAAATTCATTTTTTTTAAATGAAACCCTTATTATTTCTATACAATTTCGAATTCTTCTTAACAAATGATATTAATTTTCTATAGAATATCCTATACCTAAAATGAGTTATTATTGGGATAAATCAGTTTAAAGAAAATGTATCACAATTAACAATTTTAATTAATAATACTAAATTTAAAGCGACTTAAAAGAACAAAACATATCTTAATTATAACAAATAAACACAAATAGAAATTCAACTGATCAAATCTTGTAACGCTAAACTAAAAAAGAAATCGTATCAAAATACGATCAAATAAAGTGTATAATCGGTTTGTTTTTTATTAATTAAACTAAGTGTTCTAAAAGCTGCCATTTTGCCCCAAACACAAAGTAATTGTTTTGAGAAGGCATCTGTTTGTTGACAAAGTGATATTATTATTAATAGCAGCGCGGACTCTACACTGCATATCATTCTTGTTTGTAACAGGATCTGCATATACCTGATTTTTAATGTATCCCCAAATATAAAAGTCCAAAGGTGTTAAATCAGGCGAACGAGGTGAGTACTTGTATGGACCATTATTAGCCATCCACATATCTTCAAACATATCATCTAATACAGATGAAACGGCCATTGTCCTATGGGGAGGAGCACCATCCATTTGATAAAACTCACTGTGAATCTCTTCTTCTGGAAGATGTTGCAGTGCTTTTTCCACAACATTTCTCGATATGTCTACATACCCCTCCGAATTTAAGTTTTGTTCATTAAAAAAATACACCACATTTTTTCGTTTTTTATGGAACAAAATACATTAAAACTCCAAGAATCTTGAAAATTGCGTTCTCGAACATCTCTCGGATTTTCTGAAGCCCAAAAATGACTATTATGCCCGTTATAAAGGCAATTTCTACAAAATGTTGCGTCATCAGTCCATATCACCTCCTTAGTAAAATTATCATTCTCTTGCGTTTTTAATAAAAACCATTCGCAAAATTCAACTTGAGTAGATAAATCTTCATCGTATATCCAATTTTGCCTAGTGAATTACAGATTATTTTTTTACTTCTTCTTAGCTCGCACGTTGTGCAAAAATGGCAAATAACTCCTAAACGATACGAGGACGACAATAAGCGATTTAAAAAACTGAAGTTGCGCATTGTTTAGAAGAAATGGAACACTCTGTATATATTAAAATGGTAATGAAGGTAAGATAGTAATAAAAATATACTCTTCCGAAAAAGAGGAATGTCTGCGTGTATGTTTCCGATCTCTCCTATGTGAACTGCTCCACAGGTGTTGCATTGGAGTTAATATACACAGTTTTTCTTATATATATATATATATATATATATATATATATATTTAATATATGTATTTTATCTTTTGATGTTATAATTTAAATGTATGAAGAGTGCTGGTGTCAGTGTCTTTTCAGATGATAAAAGTTTGTTATATGTAGGTTTTCATTTTTTATTATGTCACCTTTCATATTGTCGAGATGGTATGGATAAAAAATGGTACCATTAGTTTAGAATAGCTTAATTCGCCAAGATATAACCGGCGTTCCGATATCCATAAACCTCCCAGTCAGAAAATGAATACATTGTTTCTCCACAAGAGGTTTTCTTAACCATAACTTTCTTAAAATTAAAGATATGTTAATCATTGCTGGTTACAGATTTAGAAAGAGTAGATAATTTTTTGTGCGTCGTAATTGCTATAATGTTGAAATTGCCCTTTTCGTGGGGGAAAAAGGGCAATTTCAACATTTTAACAATTACGTCGCACAGAATGTCCAATTTGCAGAATAAACTAGGGAAAAAGTCGTGCAGTATGTTATAATTAGCTTAATTGCTATCTGATGGCGTAAAAATTCGACCAACGAAAATTAGCATTCAACCGACGATAGTACTAGCATTGGTTACACTGTTCGTTTCGCAATTTTTTTCTGAAGTAATTACTGGGAAATCGACAAACGAAAACTCACTTTTGGATGCGGAAAAGAACAAGCTTTGTGTGGTGTTAGCAGATTTAACATATCTTTGATTTTAAGAAAGTTACCGCGAATGAATAATGGAATGGGGCGCAATTGGCGCGAAATTGGCCATATTTGGATTGTTACAAAACAAAGTACAATATTTCGAAATGGCTTTCACTGCGTGAAAGCACAGTGCTAGTACTATCTAAAACAGAGTTTTCGTCAGTCGAATTTGCATATGATAATATAGCAGTTACGACAATTATATAATATCTTGGCTTCTAAGACTTTTTTTTATAAATTTCATTGGAAAAAGAAGAGAAGATAGAATATATTGTACTGCGTTCCGCATAAGAATTGAGTGTTTCTATTGTTTATTTTCTTTTATTGTTAAGATTTTGACGCGCCTTTTAGGGCTGTAAATCCATACAATTATATTTCATTGGAAAATCCACAGACACTAACAATATATCCGTCTGGCATCGCCCCTTCGGGAATATTGTATACTATCCCCTACTTTAAGGTCATAAATCGGAAATAATATAAAGGATATCGTTTATTTAAAACTAAATTTTTTCAAACATCACACAGGTCCATTACTTATACTCCAAATCCCAATATGTCAAGCTTTATAACTGGGTATCAGGCAACAACCGAAATCTAAGGATCAGAGAAGCAACTTTTCACGGGGAGCCTAAACAAAACAAAAGCAAACTTAAAACTTATTTTGGCCACCCTCGACTGCTCCTAACCCTAATTCAGGTCGATTAACGCAAAAATTGAAGCCGTTCCTGTCCAGTTTCCCATAGTTCCCATTTTAAAACCTCTGAAGAAAAACGATCGCACTTTCGCACTACTTTACAATAAAGTTTTGCTTCACACCCCTTTTGCTTCTTTTCCACTTAATTCAATAAAGAAGAAATTCAAAGAAGAAAATAACTTTTGCGGATTAGCCTTTATACCTGGTGTAAAAAATGAGGCGTTACATGAGGCTGATATCTCATAAATAGAGTCCGGATTTCTAGGCATTAAGTTTATTATAAATATTATAAGCAGATATATTTTATATTAAAATATGTACGAATTATGTTAAAATAAGTAATTTGGTACTAATGTTTATGTGCTTTTTTTACTTGTTTTGTAATTTTTGTCCTTAATATTTTGTGGTTATTTGCATCTTTTTTTATATTTTTTAAAGATGTTGATGAGAATAAAATGGCAGATTATTTTTTCGTGCCTGTATAAAGCCGCCACGTTATAAGTTATTTAAAGATTATTGTTGTTCCTAATTTTAGGTTGAATGCCACAAAATATATAATATTAAGCAACATATGCAAACAATTTTGCGTTTTGCAAAAGTTGACAAATAACTAACTCTAAGCAATAAACAATTGCAGAATCCTTACATTCATGTTCTGACTAAAACGAACCACAACAATTTAATTTTGATTTATGCAAACAAATTACAAAATTATGGCCTTAAAAAATAGGGTGTCTACGTATACAGTGCGAGGAAATATTCCCGCACCATGCCGGCAAGTACGCCACACCTTCTCCTCCTAGGATTGGAGGAGAAGGTCGTATATTGTCTCCTAAACACCGCCTGCTCGAACTATTGGCCGACGCGACAAGCACAGCGTCGATATGTCGCGACAAGCAGGCATCACGAGCGAGCAGAAAATCTGGTTGCCCTGAGAGCTAAAATAATAGAAACAGCTAACCATATCACACCTGAAATGCTTTCTAATGTTAGAAGGAATTATTTGAGCCGCAATTGTATTTTTTTTAGTTTAGTATTCTTTTTTATGTTCAAATGGGGTTTTAAGAATTAATTTTATTTTAAAATATTTTTTTTATTTTCCTTTTATAAGAATAGATTCATGTTCCTTTTGTGCAATCAACATTTAATGCCCATAACATTTGAAAGCAGATATTTCTAACATCTCCGTTTTGCGCATAGATCTTAGAAATATTATGTAAAAGAGCACTAGACTACCAGGCGCGTGTGGCAGACTGATCGCCCCAGCCGGCTGTGTGGGAGCGGCGTAAGCGTTATGGGAGGGAGCGCATGCGCCTAGCTATGGTACCACTTGAATGGAATCCTATATAGTATAGTCCATTAGAAATATATGGGGAACGGATAAAGCTTTTGTCGGTGTGAATTTTGATATTTCTTCAAGATTACGTGGTTCAAAATAACTTCAGTGGGATCTTTGCACCAAAAATTACTCGTACTTTATTTTTTATCTCCAATTTTTCTTGTACCTCCAATATTTCCGGAGATATCTTTGGTTGTATCAAGAAAAACAATTTTTTTAGATAAAACTGTATCGTATTGCAATGTTTTGATTTTCTCTTAAATCACTCGTTTTAAGAACGCATTCTAGACGATTTCTTACAAAAAATTTACTGGTCTTTGCTTTTTTATTGAAATTTTTTATCTACCTCCTTGACTTTAGCAGGTATCTTTAATCAGAGTTACGAAAGATGCAAAAATTAGATACACATCCATCAGAAAAAGAAATTGTTTTGACGGTGTGAATTTTGATATTTCTTCAAAATCAAGTAATCCAAAATAACTTCATTCTGTCTTTATTTTACCAACTATATTACACTCGTACTTTGTTTTTTATCTCCAAATTTTCTTGTACCTCCAATATTTCCAGAGATTTTGATCATATGAAGAAAAAAATATTTTTTAGGTAAAACTGAATCGTGTTACAATTTTTTCAATTTCTCTTAAATTACTCGTTTTAAGAACAGACTCAAGACGATTTCTTACGGAAAATTAACTGGTCTTTGCTTTTTTATTCAAGATTTTGATCTACCTTCTCTACTTTAGGAGATATGTTTAATCAAAGTTATGAAAGATGAAAATATAAAATATATCTATAAGGTGGACGATTTTTTAAATTTCTCTCAAAAGAATAAAATACAGAAGGAATTGTAGGGAAGTTTCCGACATAACATTATTTTCTAATTATTATTTAAATACAAAAATTTCTAGTATGTTTCATATTTTCCGACATTTCTGTGAATGCATTAAGTAAATCACATTTTTTGGACAAAACTGTATCTTTCTGCAGTTTCTAGTTTTTCGCTTAACTTATTGGTGCTATAAATATTTTATATGTAGTTTTTTATAGAGAATTAACATATCTTTCTTTTCTTATAAAAGATTCTTTATCCGCCTCCCCTACTTCAACAGATATCTTTAAGCAAAGTTACGAAAGCATCAAAAATTAGATGTTCCCTTTAGGCAGAAAATAAAATTGTATTTTGTCTGTGTAATTTTTAAAATTTCT
>JAWQRJ010003572.1:0-11906 GCA_033557515.1 Diorygopyx duplodentatus | reverse complement strand
CAATGACCTCCAAACCAAAACGCACGTGTATACGAATACGTACAAATACAAAAAAAACGTATAGGTACAATTGGCCTGATACAATTAGCCTGATACAATTAGCTTGAAAGAAAACTTAAAATAAACTATCGAACGTCTAGCAATTTTACCTTAAGATGGAAAACGGCTAGCCCAGCACAAAAAAAAACAATCCAGACGAACCGCGTGTCTCCTGGACCCTCCAAAAGCACGAAACTTCTACGGAGGACTCTGACACGACGAAATCCAAACCTCCTGCTCGAAAATCCAGGAAGATTTGCCCAAAAATTCAGAGAACTCCCTCTGGACCAACGCCGCACCTTTTTTTAAATCCAATTCACACGACGTATACTCTACGCTATCACTTCCCCACTAAACCAGTTGAACCCCAAGAAAGAAACTATACCAACACCTGACATCTATTAACGAGAACCTATACTTCACGAGACCAACTTAAAATGTAGAGAAGGAATAACTAAAGGATCTAGGGATTGCATTGAGGAAAGCTAGGTTCGAATATAAGTAGGAAATGGGAAATTGGATTCTTATTTTTAGGACCCACCAGGAAACAAACAGGAACCCGTAAGTCAGTCCCTAGAACGCAACCCACCCAACCTGCGTGCAATCTAAGAAGACTAAACTGCACCAACATAAACATTAAGAATAAAACAAAATCAAAATTGGACCGTAACAAAATCTTTGAGAAAACTCATTTAAAGGTGGTGCCATCACGACTTTTCATCGTCACTATCTTATTATCGGTTTTATAGAAGGTGATAATGCTATTGTTGAGTGACTCTGCTTTCGTTACCTACCGTCCTTTCCAATTATCGTCGGGCGACGCTTGACGTGTCACGTGGCATCTGCACGCCGTCCTTTCGACGCCGGCGCCCCTCTAACGGCCAATTATTGTACTACTCACTTATACAAAGTGTGCAATTGACAAGAGGGAATCGACTAAAGAGAAGATCGCCTGCAAAAAGTTCAATTTCCGAGCGAGTCAAGTCGACTCTACAATTATCGGAAGTGTAGTAGAGTGGGGCGTGACTCGATTCGGCTCCTTCGCCGTTCGAAAAATTCAAATTCACCGGGAGCGACTGCCAATTCTTACGGCAATTAGGCGCGAAAGCGCCATTTACGGTAAGTAGCCCTTAGACGGCCTGCCCCCACCGATTCCTCCGGGATGCTGCAATTGAAAACGTAATGATTTGGCTGACGGTGAGGAGGTGGCAAAACGCAGAGAATGGAGGGTGGCGTAAAACTAAAACGTCTAAAAGTGAAGAAAGCTTAAAGTAAAGTGAGCTTAAATTTAACAAATTAAAACACTAGTTATGTCCCGTGAGAACCGCTGAGTTTGCTGCGACCACTCATTACATTCCGAGAAAAGATGACACTACAAGAAATTATAGATAAGCGTAACTCACAAAAGAATTCATTCGGTGAATTCAAAAATAAGAAGTTTATTTCGAATAAAAAGTTATTAAAAGCAACTGTTTCACTTCAGTAACTATGATGAAAGGGCACTAAAGTTGGTATTTAGTTTAATAATAAATCAACTGGTGTGGATCACTCACACGATTTTCTGTTTCTGTCTGAGTTTTTAGCACTGGAAAGCTTAACATGGATAGGGAAAGTGTAAACATGCTGCGCTGCAGAGGCTCGAAATTGAATAAAATTCGACAGCTGGACTTTTTCCATAAGCTACAAGAAAGTTTTAAGCAAAAATCGTCTGTAGGCGGCACACGTAAGTCGAAAAAAATCTCTACCATCAAGAAACCTCAAAGTAATGCATGGGGTTATTTAATTATTAACCTTAAGACTTGAAATATGGAGCAGAACAGTAAACAACACCGGTGTTGCCAAGGCCACTTCGTTTTAAAATAAATATTGTGCTATTCGCGGCATTGCCACGTTCCTCCACGACGAGGGCATTAAGCGGGAGGAGGCGGAACCTCGTCAATAAATTAAAACACTCCCGTTCCGTGCGAGGCCTACAATTACCTTGCAAATGCGCGATGCGGCTCCATTGTAAATTACCGGGCAATAAGACCGATATTAACGACGCGCCAGTAACCGCCGCTGTACGCCACTAAATCCTAATTTATTTAATATTAACTAACAGTAATTTCGCCGGCGTGATAATCAATTAATTAGGCGAACCCATCTCGTTTTGATGATCAAGTGCTGGCGCATAAGCAGCAGCGCCGTTAATGCCCGGCCCGACCCGAAAGCGGCTGTTGCAGAATAATCCACCTACTGTACAAACTGCACGGTTTTCAAATTAACCCCGCACGCTACTACATATACGTACGTGATATCGAGCTACCCATGACGGTGTGTACCAAAACCGCCCTCAGCCCGGTCGATACGTGCCAGCGTTGTTTAACAACCATAATAACAAGGATTGGGTTTGCTAATCAAAGAATATTTTTGAAACACATCCCACATTATATTTAATAACCAATCCCGCATTGAATTTTATTCCATTGATTGATCCTCCATTCTATCCTAACTAAACTGCCCCATTTTCCAGTTCCAAGTGATTGAAATGAGCTTTTATAGAACTTGCGTAGAGGTATCATGGAACAATATATTTTTTATTATATCTGAAATTATTTTCAAATCTACGTGTAGCTCACTGAAACCTTCCGCAGGGGGATAACGCCTATTGACACAGCTTCGTACTTCTTTCCTAATCCCGGGTTCAACGTTCACTCCAGTGCAGCGGATCGCAGAGGGCTACGCTAAGACCAGAATTCGAATCAGAGCACGACGCGCCGCGTACAGGGGTGGAAATGTAGCCGGAAGGAAGTCTAGTGGATCCGGGAGCCGGCAGATGAATTATGTAGGATATCTCACTGAAGTTTATCTCGTTTTTCTCTTTCTGCGCGCGTTTTTTCCGCGTGCTGCCCTCCTTAACGTCCGCGCCAGAGACGGAGCCGTGTTTCGGACCCAGCGGATGTGCGGCGCCTCACGTGACCAACGACGCCCCCTAACGAACGGCAACGAACTTTCCTCCGGCTCGCCCACGGTTCATCTAATATTAAGGGCGTCGGAGTGTGGTGTTTGGGGAGAGGAACGGTCTGTACCAACTTGTGCATTAGGACGGGGTGCGCGCGAGCGATGAAGAAGAAGCCTGCAGGAAACGAATTGCCGGCTTGTTACTTTCAAATGGTTATTCCTCTTTGCCGGGGTCCAACCCTTATCCGCATCGAATTACCCGATAACTCGCTAAAACGAACGGGCGGTTGTAAAAAAAACACACGGCGTATCCGAGTCATTAGCTAATGGTGTTTCCGCAGGTACGTCTGTTCCACACTCCCCTGCTGCACGCCTTTTAGGAAAAAGCGAACGGCCCCGTTGCATATCGCGATTGACCGCCATTTCCGCGTCTGACCGATAACACAAAAAATACATTAGCGAGATATTAGCCGATAATCCGGGCGCTTCGCCGTAGTAGGCTCATGTTTAATCAACCCTGATGGATTGGGCAGATCCCAGGAGAAATCAATCACATCCGACGAACGATGACCTGAAAAAGTCCGCAGTAATAAAGCGAAGTTGTGCTGATTTATCGGATCGACATTTCAGATTCTTTAATGAAATTGGAAGGCCGTCGATAACATCCGATGCTTGCGACAACATGTTCAGCCCAGCATCAAGATTACCATGATCAACGAAGATGAATCGGGGATGCTAAGCGAAGAAGGAACAGGAAAAATTAAAACCTGGATTTCCGTTAAGATAACATGAATTTATCAATAACATAGCATGACATTAACAATGTATAATAAAAGGATAGTGAATCGAGTGATTTGGTGGTTAGAACGTCCGCCCGGATAGCGGAAGACACGGGTTCGAGTCCCGTCTCAGGGACGTTTTTTCCATGAAAAAATTCTTTCGTATATAATAAAAGGAGCTTTAAATGGAACTTTACAACAAGCGATTTAGAAAGTTGCTACTCGTTGAGACACACCGAAAAAGGAGCAGCTGGTCTGTATTCCGGGAGCCATTAGTTTAGACACCAATAACTGAAAACTATTCTTCAGAAGAAAGGATTCAAAATCGCAAAAATTGATAGTATTTATGATCTAAGCATCCTGGAACGAAATGGGTATTTAACCAATACCAGAAAACATATTGTTGTCCATTGACGATCCATTCTGGCGATCTCTTAGTTCATCTCAAATCAGAGGCATATCCAGAACCGGTTTGTTATGCAGTAATACAAAAAGGAGAAACACCATATTTTGTTTTAAAAAAACTAGTTTCACTCTATTTTACCCTAAAGTATGTATGGGGTACTGTATATTATCGCAGTTTTAGAATTCTTATCGAATTTCTGGTCCATTTTATTAAACATATATTTGCCCAATATAGTATCGTTTAGGACTTGTTGGCCATTTCTTGCTAAAGGTGACATTTACCTGATCAATCAGTTATGCAACCAAATTTACACGTGTCCAAAATTGTATCAAATTGAATCTCATGTCGGAGACTAGACGCATATTGAAAATATATTAAAAAGTAGTACATATGTATGTGTTATGAACGAAAGCTTAAATATAAAATTTTATAGTACTTCTATTTTCTGCAACTTTTTAAATATTTTTTCGACTACTTCGCTACTACGCCGCTCTCCACAATAGTTTTATTTGTGATGCAGTGGTATCAAATTACGGACATCCAACGCGTGGACAGGTAGTTGTGTCGCAATTAGGACATCGAACCATCGAAGTGCGGAAAAGTGCAATGTGTTAACTCAGCGTTTCGGTTGCTATGCGGTGGACCTCGAGGACAAGAACCTAACGAAAAGTGTAGTGTGACTTAGAGAGTAGGAGTAGTATATAGTTGAAGTTAGTACTCGTAAGACGTAGTCGTAAGATAGTACAAGTTAGAAGAGTTTAAGTGATGTAATGGTAACAATAAATAGTTGTTAAGGGTATGAGAGTGCCTTTAATTTCATATACCCCAGTGGAGCCGGAACAATTATACTTCAGTGAATATGCCGCCTGTCTGTGCGATTTCTAGGAAGATGCCCGGAATAAAACTTTATACATTTCCGAAAAATGAGAGAAGGTAAGTTTATAACGAATTAATTCAATTAACTATTTCACTCAGTAGCCCTCGTGTAAGGTGATAAATTCAGTTGTTTTACTCCTAATCTAACAACCATTTACGATGAAAATTACCAGACAGGTTCCAGATATAAAAAAACACTGTTTTAAAAACAAGAAGAAAAAATTAAGTTAATAATTGTGTCTTTTGTTTTTTACAGCATGTACCTGATGCCTACCATTGAGATGAAACGCAGCTTTTAGAGCCGTACCATATCTGAGTGACATCGATTTGAAACCCAACAGGTTTCAAAAAGATGCACGTACGATTAGCAGCTGAATTGATGAGCCATTCCGTGGCAACACTACTGTTATTAATTATTATTCTTAACTCCTGACCAACTTAAGTCGTACTGCCTTAAAGCACTGGTACTTTGCTTCATCTCATAAAGCAACCAGCTAAGCAATTAATTTACTAATTATTATGAATATGTTAAACTTTCTATTTGTATATTCATTTTGTGTATTTACTGTATTTACTGTATTTACTGGTAGGGCATTTCTTTCGCAGTTTTCATCATTTTCTAGTCATATTGCCTTAAATACTTTACTTATTCTTAGATCGTGACGAAACTTAGTCGTATTGCGTTAAGCAGTTGTATTTTTACTTTGTTTCATAAAGCAATCAGCTAAGAAATTAATTCACCAAATATTAATGTATTAAGCTTTTTATTTTGATATATTTACCTTTTTCTACTCTGCTGATTATTTTCTTTTTTCTTCTTTTCTTCTTCTTCTTCTTTTTTTTCTTTTCTTCTTTTTTCTTACAGTATATTTATTTTTATCTCCTAATGTTCTTATCTTATTTGTACCTTGCTTTTATCTTATAGTGCTTTAGACTTTATATATATTTCATGTCTATTTCTTCAAACATCGCTTAAAATATCAACAATTTAGATCTTTTAGTATTTTCATGTACATATTGATTTGGTATATATTTTGCTGTTGTTAACTTTAAATAACTGTTTTAAAATCAGTAGTAATTAGTAACATGCAGTTACTGTTCATTTGCAATCTTCACTAAAGTTCATTAAGAATTTGAAGTAATTCGAATTGTTTATTAACTGTACATTATTAGAATAACAACAAAATGTATACCAAATCAGCATGAAACTGAGAGCACTAAAAATCTAGATTTTTGACATTTTACTCGAAGTTTGAAGAAATAGTTATGAAATAAGAAATCAATAATTAAATAGAGCAGTTAATGTAGGAACCAAATGATTACAGCGCCATCTCTGGTCGAGAACCAGCAGCTTTATTCCCCCACCCCTCCTCAACTATAAACGCGCAGTTGGACCCACCTGACCTTAGTATAACTACATAAAAAAATAAATCAATCAAAATAATAAAATAAATCAAATTTAAACTTAAATATATTGCGGAGACGCAACACTTTCAATAGCCTACTTCGCCAAGATATATCAAAATGTCACCAGTAATTTCTTTGGAACGAATGTAATACTTTCTATTTATACCTTTTGTCCTTCCTGACTGCGTCCAGACATTTCTTTCTCGCACGTACTCTTCTTGCGTTCCCTCCGTCTCCTCCTCATAGTGTTCTTTTGGCCCATCTACTATCCTCATGACACAACCAACCCAGTGCTTTAATGATATTTATAGACGTTTGGGTGTCCATACAATTCCGCCAACTCTTTATTGCTACTTTTCCGCTGTTGCTCATTCACTCTCTTCTCAATATCTTATCTCCGAGATTTGCAATTTCTTCTCTTCGTACCTTATAATTGCCTGCTACACTTCGTAACTCTTGAACGCTGGTATTCCTCTCTGAAGCCACGCAGATACACATGGAAAATTCATTGCATGAACATGGGAACATACTCGAGGATTTGCGGATGTGTAGAAGCTCAGGTGTCCCTGAATTCGAAGTATAACATTTAATCACAGCTTCCTGGGATCAAAATAAATTGGTTTAATCCAATGTATCTGTATCTAAAAATGCATCCTTAAAGGGTTGCATTTTTAAGTCAGGTTTAAACTTCTAGGCTTCTGGGCTTTAACGCATTTTTAATTTTCTGGGCTTTAACGCATTTTTGGATGTAGATAAGATGGGTTCATTTGACTTATTTTGACCAAAGGAAGCTGTGGTTAAACTTCGTAGGGCAAATTCTGTGTTGTAAAATTCCTATATTATGAGGGCTGTACCGAAACTAACGCAATTCTGGCCATATTTTTTTATTTATACGAATATTGAGCTGAAATTTGAAATGCGAACATATCAATTTATTTCCTCTTCATATACAACTGAAACTTTATTAACAGAAACTTTCTTATTGTTGCTGGTTAACCATGGAATCGAAGGTTAAGCATCATTGAGTTTTTGCAAAAGGAAGGAGGCGGACTGTGCGAGATTCACAACAGGCTGCAAGCGGTGTATGGTGACGAAGCCATCGACAAAAGCAACGTGCAGAGATGGATCAAGAAGATCTAGGAGCAGACAAACATCACAGTGGAAGGCCGAGGGCAGACGTATTCGAGATATGAATATAACCTATGAATAAAAAAGATATGGCCAGCGTTGCGTTAGTTTCGGTACGGCTCTCGCACATATAATTTTCAAAGGGGAAATAACTACATAATAAAGTTACCAATGTGTTGTTTGTCGACTATTAATATAGTTTTATAAAACCATAAGATGATGTTTTACAAAGCAACGAAACAAGATACCCGAAACTAATCACGAATTTACAATTTACCTAACGAAACCACAACAAGTAAGCCAGAAAGTTAATAAGACAGACTACATAAGCCAGACTTACTAATGGTGTTTCAACATAAACACAAATGAAAATAAAACATATAAACAGTAATAATAAACAGTTTATTAATTTGAATAATTACAACCATAATTACCAATATTTATTTATTGATTTTATCTCGTTTATTTTATTTAACGATATTTTCCGTGGAGAAATTTAACTTTTTCAGTTGCTTGAGTACTAAGAACGGGATAGTAAAGTCCTTTGCATGGGATAAGGAACCTGGAAAATTATTTAGGTCGCAGAAAATCTGCGTGTTGGACAAGAAGACCTAATGGTACATAATACAGGTATTTACCTGCAATTTGGTTTCCAAAAGGTTTCGGTATGAACTGACTTGCGAAGATCTGTTAGACAATGCAGTGCTAATAGTTGACTTTCATGTTTTTCGATTAATTAGTGCAGAGTTCCTTCTTGTTACCCTCTTTGTGCTCGATAGGTCTAGTTAGATATGGTGTCGTCCCCTACTTTGATACCACATAATTTTATTAACCTGAAATTACTATAATTAGAATAATTAACCGAATTGTATTTAAATGTACTACTTTCTTTGTTAGTTGGCAGATAACAACAGTTAGGTTGGTCTGGTTGATAGCAAGGCTAACCTGGCTGATGGTTAGCCTTGGATATGTTTTTAAACAAGAGTTCGTAAACGTTGTTCGTAAACGTATGTTCGTAAACGTACGATTGGTAATATGGTTTTTAAATGGGCTCTTAAAATGCATAATAATTATACACTGCATTCTTTAAAACGTGCCGTTTTCGAGAAAAAATAAAATCTAGAATGCAGAATATTGTTACGCTCACGTAGATTAGGTTGCCTAAACTGATCGAAAAAAGTGACAAAAGCCACAAAAAGGTATTTTTTTGTTATTATGTGTGTATGTTTGTTAGTATGCTCTTTACAAGTAAGGGGCAAACGGGATGAGGTGAAATGTAAACATATTTTTTTAATTTTGTTTATAGTTAGATAGAATGTTAGCCAGTTGAAGTGCACTGGTCTAATGTTTGACATTTCAACAAGATGGTACTCTTTTCATGACGCCGTTTCTGGGTAAAATTTTTCTAGTTCAATTAACGTAAAGGAAGGGTCCATTATTTATGCATAGCTATTATGGTTGTCCAACGTTCACTGTCATAAAACATTGAATCTATTTAGCTAATTAGCACAATTTATTACCGACACGCAAATTTCAACGTATTGAACGTTATTGCACATTACCAAAACCAAACTTTATACGCAACTCCTATTACCGCGCTGCTCATTTTATTTTAACTCCCGGCCGGTAATGTCGTTAATTTTCGTTACCCTATAAACATTTTAAATTAATTTTACACCGCCATTACCCACTATGGCCGGCGCGCGCGCACCCATATATATTCCATAGCGCGCGTTCACGCACCGCAAACAAATTTATCCGCCGATATTTGTTAATAAATATTCATTACGCCGGAGTGTACACGAGAACGTGTATTAAATTAAACGGCGCGCGCCATTGTTGCCAAATTAATGAAATCGCGACAGCGAAGTGTGCTGCGTAGAAGCTGGAAACAAAAGCCTACATCGTCATATCCCCATTACCGATTTCTTTTGTTCGTTGTCAGCTCAAAGTATCTTTCTTTTTTTCTTTTTGAAAATTCTGTGCAACATAGAACACGACGTAATAAGATCGCCTTTACAGAACATGTTTAGGGTTAAATTGCTTAAGGAATTTGTGTTGGGAATTTGTTGGAACCACATTAAAGGGTACGAGCAGAAGGCAATCTTGCAAGTAGTTAATAGGAGTAGAAGGAATTTTATTACGCAGCCGAAGTTTCAAAGGAATAACTAAGACACCTCCACCACCCCCCGCGATAGCAACGGCGAACATGAAACAAGAAACTTCCCGGCAAACTGAAACTATTATCTTTAATTAACCTCACCCTTGTTGTCACCGAGAAAAATTTTGAACTGTAAAAGAAACGTAGAGAAATAGGGCGAGCAAGTACGAGAAAATAAGGACGATTGGGGTCGCAGTGGTTCTTGATGGAAATATACTTGTCAGGACTGAATTATAAATGTTGCGGTACAATTAAGATGTCCTCGAAACAGGACTGAAATAAATGGGGTGCTTGCCGAGTGGACAGTTTATGTTTCAATGAATATTTAGGGCAGGAGATGGCACAGTTTCCTCTGTGACACTTGGTACAGTTAAAAATTCCCAAACGAACGAATTTAGTTTATAGGTCTCTTTAAATTTAATTGCATGACAATTGAATTTTCAAAATTTGCTAGTTCTTTAATTGCTAACGTGAAACTTAACATAGTAACCGTAACGAATAAACCATAAAACATATAATAAATTATAATCTAACAACGTATTGCTACCACGCAAAAAAAAACAATTCCAACTAAAACATCAGAAGCACGCCCAGGCACACCTACACAATGGAACAAAGAAGAACAGAACAAACCCGGGCCGGGTTTTTTCGACGTTAAGCAAACGTCATAAAATAAGTGAAGCATCGCAGATAGCTGTGTTGCAAAAGGGCGAAAGAGCGCGAAGTTCAAATTATGCAAATGACTCCCTCAACCGCCGACCACTTTACGACTGTTTATGTCGATTGTTTTCCCCCCGTTTTGCCGCATCCTTTTTTCCTCCTTTCGCCCCTGGTGCGCCAGGAGGCCGCGCGGCGACGCCGTCGTCGCCGTCGCTAGACAAAAGGCAAAAATGCAAATGGCCATATTTTCGCTCCGGACGAATATTAAAAGACGACGTTTGTTTCCAGAAGTGCCGGAAGTAACTCAATTACCGGGATTGCCGTTCTAGACTCCATCTTTCGCTGTCACACCTACTTTACGAGAGGGGTTTTAAAGTCACTATAAAGTCACAATGGGAGCCAACAAAGTTCGGTGTAATTTGCCCACAAAGCTGACGGTTTTAAATGCTGATAGTTCACGTTTATTAATTTTTATTTAATTTGTTTGGGTTGTCCAATTACTTTTGGACAACCTTTGATTCTGCTGATTACTCACTCTCACAACCTTTGTAGTTTGATATTTTGCATAAACACTTCTTTTAGGCTTTAGCAAGAAATGTGATGGAGTTTTTCACTTTGGAACAAAAATTATATTTTTAGCAAGCACTTGTTCTTCGACTACTCTATAACAGAAAAGATGAAACCAAAAAATTAACAGACAAAAATGAGAACCTATCTTGTGTAGTGTGACGCATGCGATGTTACATACGTTGGTGAATCAGGTACGAGATTCTAAAGGTGAAAATTAACCGCACATCTTTTTTTATTTTGAGAAGTTTATCTTATTTGTTACTTTCGTTAAGATCAAGACCAAAGTGAAGAAACTAAATAAAATCGGAACAAACAATCTTTCGCTCAAGTTCTCACCGATCATTATTTTAAAGCGCAGACACCGAGGCAGGGAGATTCCTTCAAAGGGCAGAAACAAAGGCACGAGCAACACGAAGGCGAAACATCTTCCAGCACTCTACCAATTTAGCGTACGCCAGGCCGATAGTGTTTACAAGGGCCCAGAAAGACGTCGTCGGCGGAGGTTCGGCCGTTGTCCGCGCCGTGGCGTGCGCGTCGTTGGCCTTATCATATCGCGAATTATACGAAGAACGCGCACCGGAGCCCGGGTCCGGGCCTTGTAATTACCGATTCGCCTGCCTTGGTTATAAAATTGATAAGGGCTCCGGGGCCGAGATTTCGAATTAAATCAAAGATATCGACGGCCTTCCAGAGCGCTTCATCTCGCCCTTGTCCCCCCTTTTACCTTTATCCCCTTCCACCTTCCCATCTCTGCGGTCCAGTGGTCGGTCTTATGGGTTCATCACAATCCCTACATCCAATGATGTGTGTATCCAAGGATGATGAAATACATAGGATTGCTATATATATATATATATATATATATATATATATATATACTGTTTTAAAGTTTATGGTTTTTTAGCTAAAGCACAAATAAAAAAATATTAATTGAGTAACG
>JAWQRJ010003571.1:0-11907 GCA_033557515.1 Diorygopyx duplodentatus | reverse complement strand
GATATTTCTAACATCTCCGTTTTTACGTAGATCTTAGAAATATTAAGTAAAACAGCACTAGCTAATACGACATACTCCCTGGACGGGCCAAGCCCGACTAAACCTGCCGCAAACCATAACGCCCCACGACGTATTGAAGGCTTTGGGCGCGGCTTAATTTATGGTGGGGCGGACATGCGCCTGGCAATGGCGTGCTAATGGTACGGGCTTATTTACTCTTAGCGTGTATATTAATATTGTATTTATTATTACTTTTGTGTATGAATATTCGTGGATTTTAAATTAATACATTTATATGGTAAAGGTTTATACATTTTATTAATATTAGATGAAGTTAAATTTATAAATTTGTTAAGATGGGTGTTAAGAATGAATAGGGGATCGTTTAAGGCATTGGAATAGAGATTAGTAATGTCGAAGGATATGAGGTGTCAATCTTTGAGGGGAGTGTTCTTCATTTGAGTTATGAAATGTTTAGTATTTTCACGGAATGCTTGGGGATTGAATTTATAATCTGTGGTTTTAACGTACTTCACTGTACTGTGTTTTTAATGTCCACGTCAGTAATTGGTGTTTTGTTCTTTGAAGATTGTGCACTTGCTCGCTGTTGTCAAGCAGCTGGATCGCTTCAATTGTATGCCATCGTAGTGCACGCTGTCTTTTATAGACGTCTATAGCACTATCACCCCTAGCAGAGTTGCTGGGATGGACTGATGTCATATGCCTGTATATTAATATGTGATTTTGTAATGAAATGTGTCTCAGATATGTGAAATACATCTATTTTTTGATCCACTACTAGTGCTGTGATTTTCTTTGTGCTATAGGAGTCCACTGGAATGTCAAGTCCTAATTCGAAGGCTACCTGCCATTAATTTCATATAGTATCGTACTACATGGCGTGTACTACGTCTACTTATTATCGACTGGCTTGTCTGTTCTTAATAGCTGAGTTTCTCAAGGATTAATTGAAATGTGTTAAATATTTTCGCGTTTTCTTCTCCACTGCCCCAAGAAATTAACGCACCACCACGTTATATCTGAATACATTGGTAGTTATTTGTTTATTTCCACAGATATTTAACAAAAAACTATCTACGACAATAATCTGAACGAGAGAAGAATTTCAAAAATCAGATTATTCGTAGATAATTTGATATTATCACCTGTTTTGAATTGGTGATTTTCTTTCGGTAGCACACAGTTTCATTATTATACTGTTAGTACGGCACTCCCTAATTGTTATGGAACGGCAAACAAGGAATCTAACCCCAGAAGAATGTGGAAAGAAGATTGGCTCAAAGGTTTGGTGTCTCCCATACAAATGTTTCCCCGTATGCTACAGAGGTTCAGGAAGGCTGGTGAACATCGCCGAAGACCTGGACAAGGTAGACATAAAGCAACAACAGTGGTTCAGGATCGATTTTTAAAGCTGACTACTGAGAGAACGGTTTGTTACTGCAAAAGCGTCTTCAGCTAGTTCATGGTGTACAAATGAGCACGGAAACAGTTCGAAAAGGTGTGAAAGAAGCAAATTTAACCCCTCGTATACCAGCTCGAGGTCCAGCTTTAACCGTGGATCACCGTAGAGCCAGATTGCACTTTGCCACTGAACATGTAAATTAGTTAGAGGCTGATTGGGAACGAGTTCTTTTTAGTGATGAGTCAAAATTCTGCTTGTACAACTGTGATAGACGTGTTCGTGTGTACCGACATCCCAATGAGCGATATGCTCCCTGTAACTTTATGAATTCCACGTTATTTGGTGGTGGTTCTGTCATGATCTGGGGTGGCATATCTTTAACTGGCCGCACGGACATGGTTGTTGTGAATAATGGAACTCTGAATGCTGTGAAGTACATAGAGGGCATTTTAGAGCCACATGTAATCACATTCGCACGATAATGTCAAACCTCACACGGCTAGAATTGTTCGAAATTACCTGGTAGAGGTCAGGATCGACACCATGGAGTGGCCAGCATGAAGTGCCAATCTGAATCCCATTGAACATCTCTGGGACCTCCTTGGCAGGCGGTGGAGAGCCTTTGCAAACCCACCAAATAATGTTGAAGAGCTAGGGCAAAGACTCATCGAAATCGGGAATGGCCTAGATCAAAATGAGATAACACCTCTTATTTCGAGTATGGGTCGCCGGTGAGAAGTTGTAATTCGTGCTAGGGTAGGAAACACCCGATATTGACAAATTTTCACAACACTTTGTTGGAAAGAAATATTCAGTTTTTATCAATTCTTGTTTAACAGTTCCACTAACATTGTTTTCTGGAGTAATTTTTTAATTTTAATTTTTTGTGAATTAAAATGTTATGTTATTGTACATTCATATAGAGTTATTTTTATTTTCTCATTTTAGTTCATTTAACAATACAATTATTTTTTTATATTGGTGCGTTAATTTCTTGGGGCAGTTATATTACACTGGTTATCTGATTCTTATCTATTGTAGGGATCTTTGTATTTGTAGCGTGTACCTTGTTTGGTAATTTGTTGGGTACGTCGGTTTTAGTTTCTTGGTCTTTTGACTTCTTATTTTCTGGATTTTCTATGCTATTATGTACTCGGCTTTGAGCATTTCGAGGTGTGATCTTTACCAGCGTACTTGATACACCTCGGTTCTTTTTGCAATATGTTTGCGTATGTTAAAAGCCCTGACAGTTTTTACACTTCGGAGCAAACTTCGCCTTTCTTAGTAGGTGTATTTCAACGCTGATGCCTATTATATTCTTCATTTCATATATTTTATTAATATTTTCATCTTTATTCATTCTTAGCATAAATACAGGAAGTGGTTGATTTGTTTTCCATTTAAGGGTATTAGTTACGTCCCAAATTTTATATTTTCGTTGTGTAAGATCTTTATTTTATTTCTTCTGGCTTGCAGCAGTACTGTAGTTTTTTGCACACCACTTTTACTGGCCTCGTCTGTTTGTTTTCAAATGACATTTTTTTACTATTTAAGATTTCAGTCAATATTCTATATTGATACGCAGTTTCTACATTGATTTTAAAGCCTGCACCGGTCATTAGTTCCACTGTGACTTTAAAATTTGGGTTGAATTGCTTATTCATTAAGTCATAAAGTATTTCGTTCATTTCTATGTCACCACTATTATTAAAGAAAGGACGAAAAGGACGAAAGAAATGAATTTGAACTTCTTTTTATATGCTTTAATAATTTTTATATATTACTTTAAACTACGTTGAGACTTGAACTAATAGTAAGGTATTAGTTTAAGTCTCAACGGACCATGTTCAGCTTTAATCCACAAAAGATGGAAAATAAACAAATTGCATAGAAATTACAACTGGATAAAACAAAAGTAAAACAAAAATTAAAGTTAGTTACCGTCAACAGTGAAAATCTACTTAAAACAGAAATAAAGTCATTGAACATCCATTTTCATAAAAAAGGCTGAATATGAAGGAAATTTTAAGGAGAAATAAAACAGGCTTTTATAAAACGTGACGAAATAACGAGTGCGCAAGTACTTTTTAAGAATTTCTTAAGAACATTTTTGGCTTTTAAATTAGTGTTGTTAAATGTTAGTGGTTTTAAAAAAACAATGCTTACACCCTTTTAAACAAGAATCCCCTCAATAACATTGTTCAAAAGACAAATAGATTAATCAACACCTGCAAAGACGCTATTATTGCCTTTAATAATTCCTCTTTTAAGAAGCTTGTTCCTATGAATCCGTCAACCCAAAACTTATACTCAATGCCAAAACTATCCCCTCTTTATCCCTTGACAAAATTTTTCCTCGACATTTTTCATACTATTAATTATACTCCAAAATATTCAATAAAAAACACCAACCACTTCATAACCCACCTGAAGGGGATATCCTTACAAACTAATTTAATGACCGCTTTCGATACAGCGAACTTTTACTCTAATGTACCTAGACCTGACTTTGGACCTCGCAGGTAAAATTTTCAGGTACAATTTTATTGACCCTAGTACTATCGGTCATCTTAATTTACTTCCTGAACACATCCTCACAAATAATTACATATATTTAAAGAACACATTTTACAGCAACAATGAAGGTCGACCTGCGCCATGTTAAGAAAAATTTCATAATGGACTCTTCCGACCATTTCAAGAAAAACATTGTCAAATGGGTACGATATGTCGACGATGTTTCCTGCATATAGAATAGCAATCAAGTCGAACAAACAAATAAACCTCCTTGACCTCAATATCACTAACATAAATAACACTTCCTCCTATGACATATACAGAAACCAATAAGTATTTGCTCAATTATGCCTTTCAACTCGTTGCATACACCCTTATTCACATAAAACAGCCGTTTTCGTTCTTTAATAGACCGCGGCTTTACGTATCCTTTATCTTCCATTGCCCGCAAAAATAGCTACAAAGCTATAAAACGCCCCGCAGTCAATGGATTTGATAAAAGCATCATAAATAAATTAATATCCAGACGTTTAATTAGATCCTTTATATAATAAAAATACAAATAACATTTCCACTACTGTTCCTTCCAACCATAAATAAACCCCAAACTTTAACAACACTAAGTTAAAAACCAAACATGTTATTAAAATATTTAACATATGTCCAGCTTACAAGGCCAACAATAAACTTTTTAACATGCTATCAATCCATAAAATAAAAATTCCCACCCTAGAAAAAAGTGGGATCTATACCGTTAATTGTAATAATTGCGAAGAGATATGCATAGGGTAGGCATATAACGTCTATCTATCTAATATACTTAAACGCGCTAATCTTGTTTCTATATAAATATATATATATATATATATATACATCATCCGATATTTACGGCTTCCGTACAAATAGCAGATATGTGGCGTCCATACGAATGGAATGAATATACATTGTGATGATTTGAGTATATTATACGTCAAAGCATTATTACTAGTCAGCACTATGAGAAACACGAAATAATTTTACTAAGTTTCCATTTACCATCTTTACCAGTTCCGTTCATTGTGACATATTTATCGACTCCTAGGTATACATATACCTTTCAGTGCGCAGCTTATCTTACGTCCGAACCATATGCGCTTTACATACGACAGTTAATATGACGTCCGACCATGTTGCCACGTCTATGTTATAATGGATTATAGAAAAATCCACATGTGCTTGAATTTAGTGTGACAATTTAATTAACAAAAATTACAAACTTTTGTGTTTAAAACTTGAATTCACGCACGTGTTGCATACTATACTTTTTCTACGACCAGAAATAATACTAATACAAATTAAAGTTGAACTATTTAATTCTTTGACAGTGGTATTTTGACAATTCATTGACTATGATTGTCATTTTCCTTGCCTAACATTAATGACCGTCAATGCATTTCCGCAAAGAAATGCGATGTATTTCATTCATCGGTGTTTGAAAACAAATTTTAGCTATAGAAATCAATGTGTGAAATAGTATTTTAGGTACGGCCGCAGAAGAAAATATTTTTTGCTAGCATTTACCATGTTTGTGTAGCTTATATTTTCGTACTATTTTCTATATAGGATTTTTCTAGAAATTAAATTAAACTTCAAATTCGATATTCGAATTTCGATATTTTTTATTACTAACAATTTTTTTACTTCAAATAGTAAACCTAAAGTTTAAATAAATATAAAACTTAAAATATAATAAAATAAAGTTAAGTCGTTTCGACATTTCGATAATTTTTATTGCAAACAAATTTTGTTGCTTGAAATAGTAAACTTAAAATTTAATTAAATATAAAACTTAAAATATAGTAAAATAAAACTGAACATCTTAATGAAATCGTTTTCAAACTGTCACAAATATTTATTTTTTGGTGTATTTATTTTGAATAAATACTTTGATTTTAAGCCAGTCTTTGTTGCTTAATAAATCCGAGTGTACATTTTTTAGCTCTTCACATTCTTGTCGCTTTGGTGGTCGTTTTGTCGATATATTTTTCTTAAAGTAATTACAAACTACTTTCTTTTGTTCTTCTGTCCACGGAATTAAAACCCGTTTTCCTTTCTTCTTAGGTACATTTGTAGGGACACTTTCTTGATTTTCTTCAACAGTTTCTTCTCCGTTGTCTTCAACGTAGTTTATATCTTCCTCGATTGTCTGTTCTGCGTTATCTTCTTGGGAATCTGCAATATCGTCATCTAAATCAACCTCGATCTCATCCAAGCTTTTTCCTTTAAATTGTCCAGCCTCCCCCTTTTCCATTAGGATAAGCAGTTTTGAGATTTTGGCGGTTTGGTAAACATCGTCTGGAAGACGATATGATGACCTATGTACACCTAATGTATGTCCCATGAAGCAAGCCAGTTGTTCCATATCATTTTCACTCATATTAAAAAGTTGACTTAGCGTAGCCAGATGCTTTCTAAGTCTAGTACATGTTATTGCGGCTGGATTTTTGGTTCCACTTGATTTAGCGTACTTACTTAGTATTTTGTAGCCTACTACTGGTTCACTAGTATTTGGATTACCGAAAAGGTATAGATTAGGTTTTTTCATATTTTGAGATCTATATTCTAATAGGACCTCAAGATGGTCCTGCACATCCTTACTAAATAGCACTGGCACTCCTCTGCCTCTTTTACCTCTTATGACAATTCGTTTAAAATGCTTAATTATGGCTCTCTCGGTTTCAGATACGGCTTCAAAAAACTCTTCATATCTAGAATTATTTACAGTGCTATTTTCGTACGAGCTCAACGGGAATCGTTGCAACTCTCCCGGTCGCTTTCTATTAAGCAAAACAATTCGGCAAAAAATTGTTTCCATTAATTTCGTGTACGCGTTATAATCTGTTCCCGTGGTCTTTAATCTTCTCACAGCGTCATCAGCTACTTTAATCAGATGGTCTTTCAGTTTTTTTAAATCGCTGGCTAGCGGTACTAATGAGACTTTATTCCATTTCTTAACGTTTAGATCTTGTGAGGCTTGGCTTGAAATTTCAAACTTCCAGTTTGCTTCGATAAGTTGTATTAGAGTTTTAATGTCTGCTTCCGCCTCCGCAGCAGTAATAGTTTCAGCAATATTTTTTCTCTTTAGTACATACAAAAGAGCTATATTACAGCATTGCTTTAATGAAGTTCCCATATTAAGAGCGAACGTCGGAGCTTCATAACACTCTGTTTCATAATTATATCTAGCTATCTCTTTTGTAGCAGCCACCAAAGAATCAAAGTACTGTGGCTTTAATGCGTTAAATAAATTTTTTACGGCTGGTTGCATTTTCCTCAACTGTATAAGAACTTTCCCAAGTTCTCTCATTTTCCTAGAGGCAACATTTATAAAATGCTTTTCCCTGTGTATTTTTATGTATCTAGTTGCAAACGCGCAAATTAACACGTCTTTTTTAGCAACCAACGAAACCTCATCGGCCCTCATTCGAGGAAACACAGTTTCACGCAGCTGTGTGTCGATTCTCAAGTGTTTTAATAAAAAGTTTTGTGCCTCACTTTGAGAACCGACACACCTTTTTGCATTATTGCTACAAATTTTTCTATGCTTCCATAAGTTTCTTGATGAATAAAATCCAAGACAATCAGGGCAAGGCAGATAATTTGTGTTTAAGTGTTTTCTTATAGGTTTACCTTTATCACTATTACCTAAGTAGTTTCCTTTTTTTCTTAACAATGTTAGTAAATCCCTTCTTGTCTTACTTCCTTTTGCAGTTGATAATATCTTTTGTACTTCTAATTCTGTTGTGTGATTGCGC
Organism: Diorygopyx duplodentatus; assembly: GCA_033557515.1. Taxonomy (NCBI): domain Eukaryota; kingdom Metazoa; phylum Arthropoda; class Insecta; order Coleoptera; family Scarabaeidae; genus Diorygopyx; species Diorygopyx duplodentatus. Next base: position 4,173 of record JAWQRJ010003571.1, on the reverse strand, counting down.
ATCACATGACGAGCAAAATTTAATACCGAGGATTCGCAAAAGTAACACATATTTTCGTTTCTTTTGAGTACTGCAGATTTCACAATAGCTGCATTTTCCAATACTGGTGTGCTTGAAGTTTTGTGTTTAACATTCGTAGATGATTCTTCTAAATTATCTTCTAAGTCATCTAAATTGATGCTACTCGTCTGCAAGTATAAAGTTACTACATAGTCGAGCTCAATAGGGGTAGCTTACTGCGTATACTTACGGCCGAGGAACTGGAACTTGGGTGATAAATAGGATCTGCATCAGAGTCAACGTCTGAGCTACTGCCGTGTAAATACTAAAAAAGATTCATATTGACGACCACTTAACTATGTTGTAGCAAAAAAACTGAATTTTTATTTCAAATGATTAAATACCTCTTCATGTGCTACTCTTGGACGCAATTTTCTGTTTGTAGCCGCCTTTGGAGTAGAATCATTAGAAGAAGTAATAGATTCATCTTGTATACTGTGGTTATTCCCACTATCTGCTGTTCTTTCAAAAGGTATTTCACAGTTATATTGATCATTATTATTAACCGGTGAAAGGGGTTTATTACAAAACCAGCGTTGCTTCTTAAGCACGGCGTTAGAGCTAGTAACTTTATACTGGAATTAAATTATTACATGTAAGGTATTTATTTGGGGTGTCTCGTAAAAAACGTAGAAGTCTGTAGCTCCACTATTTTTTAAAAGATTTTATTTATTTAAACTAAATTAAATACAATTGATTTCTTTTCAGTTTCAGAACATTTTTTCCCAAATAATTTCACATCAATATTTTCTTGTAGTCAATTTACAACTAAATGCGAAGTGCGGTGCTCTCTGGTTGAAAATTTTTTTTTCTACGACCGTACCTGAAATGCTATTTCACATATTGATTTCATAGCTAAAATTTGCTTTCAAACATAGATGCGTAAAACACAATGACACCCGGTGTCATTATCCGTGTCTAAAATTAATCGTGGCCAATACATTTCTTCTGGGTTTTATTCTACGCACGGGTCCCCATAAGAAATGCATTGGCCACCATTAATTTTAGACACGGGTAATGACACCGGTTGTCATAGTACTGTTCAACTTTAATTTGTATTTATATTATTTACGGTCGTAGAAAAAGTATCGTGTCCGACGCGTGCGTGAAAAGTTTTATACACTTATGTGATTGTGCGACCCTCGCCTTCGGCTCTGGCCGCAAACATCACATTCATGCATAAAAGTTGACTTCACGCACTTGCCACACAATATAGTATTATATTTTTTATTTAGTGGATAATAATTTAGAAAATTATTTACCTCGTTATTAATGAATGGTTGATTTCATAGCTGAGCTACAAGAAAATGTAAAACACACATAAGGTGTCATTTAACAAACGAAAATAAAACACTTTCACTACAGAATTACAAAGCATCAAATTCTATTTTATTTGCTTTTTGAATAGCTAAAATCGGTCAATAAATAACCGAGTTACAGATTCATTCGTTTTTTGCAAGACACTTTATATTAGTCTCCAGCGATTATCATTAGCTAGCTGCAATATTTATGTTTTTTATATGCGCTATCATAAAATCAATTGGAATTTAACTGGGCAACGTTCATGATCAGTACACATAAATCTTACATATTCAGGAGGAAATATCCGTGAATTTGATGCCGACATTTTTGAACACCTACAACAACACAATCTTAGTTTAATATTATTGGAAAACAAAACAATTCGTAACATTTTATTTCATCAAAACGTATAAACAAGAAGAAATTCCTGTTCTCAAATCGTTTAATAATAGTATATTCTTCAACGAGCATAGGTGGCGGATACTATTCGCGTGGATGCAATTATCCAAGCGAATAGTAGCCATCCTATGCGAGTAGAAGACTGTACTTTATCCACGACAAATTAAAAAAAAAGCATAAATCTTTATTTATTTATTTTGGTGACATTTCATTGTCGAATTTTTCTAACCTAAAAATTAACAACTGTCAAATGACATTCACGCGTGTTGGCCTATCGTTTATATGGCGGTTAATTGAAGGGTTTTAATTGGTGGAAAGTAAACCCACACTATGGATTTTACTTTCCAAATTAACTATTCTTCAATAGTTTTTTTTGCTTTCCACCAATTTAAATCTTTCAATTGTAGGTTAGTCGTGGATAAATTCTTTTCTTACGTAGTTCTTTACTTACCTTTGCAATTAGAATTTTTAACGACTAGATTTAGTCACACCACGTTTCGGTTGAACAAAAAACCCCCGATTCACAGAAAAATCCCGACCAACAGAAAAAGATATTTCACACAGTTGCCAATTCACCGGACTTAATACATTCGATGATATGTAAAAGATTGTAACATATATACGCGCTATACAATATACGTTTCGACCAGCGCTGCAAACCATCCAACGGCAACACCTTGAACTAAAGTATACGAAACGTTTCAAAATCCATGCTTTTTACGTCCACGAGATGTTTTAAATATGACATAAAGATGGCATTAGGATAGCAGTTATACACATTTTCTATACGACGTCCGTATACGGACGCGACATAGAACCCGGACGTCATATCATATGCAATTCGACAATTGGTGGACGTCATATATATGGTAGTATATATATATATATATATATAACACACTAAAACCATGATGCCCAACATTGTCGAAATTGACTTTGAAATGGGTCGCGCTAGGACGAAAAATTTTTTCTTTTAATCAACTTCCTGTCTCCACATTTTTATTGTTGATTTGGGCGCTTTAAGGTGTGCCGAATATAGTACTGATAGAAAACTTCCAATAAAAGGTGCTCAACTTTGTCAAAATTAATTTCACTCATTTGACTACTGGGGGGTTGTAGAATTTCAAGTGTTAGTTGATTAGGATTCCCTATGCCTGTACTGATAACGTGAACGTTGTTTTGTTGCATTTACTATACCAAATACCGCAGTATCAAATTTTTAAATCTATGGCTGAGATCTATGGCTAACTTCACACCAGTCGATGTCATTAGTGTCGCTAGGTTCTTCAGCGATTATGTGGTTCACAGATTTTGAATTGATAGCGCCATCTAGTTACTATGAGAAGATGTGTACATCTATATTTCCATCTATGTTGAATGATTTGGCGGTAGATAAGTAGGTATTTCCCCGAAGACCCGAGACTATAGATAAGACTCAGCTTCGATTTTCCGATTCATTATGCTATTTGCTGTTTCGTTCGGTAGTTTCGTGAAAGTTTGAAGCTTGTGTATTTTTTGAAACAAAATAATAAATACAATGAGTTCGAATTCATCCTGCAATGAAATGTAAGTTTAGATAATTTTTATACATTTTTAGTCAACGTAATTTTTATCACAAATAGCGACCAACCTTCTACGTCGCAAGGTAGGGCTACAACACCTATTAAAAAGCGAAGAATTCGACATGAGCTGACGAAGTCTTATTCTCAAAAATTTAAAGCGGAATGGTGGACACTTCCACACTTTAAGGGATGGCTTCAAGAACATCCAAGCAAGAAATTCCTCTGTATATGTACTGTTTGCAATGTAGAATTGAGAAGTGGAAAGTCGGAACTAGAAAAACATGCACCATGATATGAAATCCACCAATCACCAAACCATTATCATGTCGTTACCTAGGCAACTAAAAAATAATAAATTAGATCTGCCAAAGGAGTGACACAGTGGCCACGGTACAAGGCCGCCTCTGCCATCCAGCAAGGTGGGTACGTCAGGTCCAGGAACTGACGTACATTCCTGCGGAAATGTGCGGGAGCCCCATCACGCTGGCACCACATGTTGAGGCATGCTGGTACCGCTGCTGGAACATCCGCTAACAACGTAGACAACACATCTTCCAAAAAACTGAGGTACGAAACCCCGTCGACTTATCGCCCTCTAGCGCGTTACAGTCGCGTTTCCGACCTCCCAGTTCCTATGTAATTCTTGCTCCTCATGACCTGACACACCCACACGTGCCGTTTGGACAGGACCTTTAGAGCCACCCTGTATGTATGTGTATATTTTTACTTTCTCTCACCTGAAAGGTATAAAGAGAAAGTAATGCATTCGGTCCAAAATTTCGATGATGAGATTTTGATATATCTTGATGAATTATGGTATTCTAAGACTAATGGTACCATTTTTGGCCGT
>JAWQRJ010003570.1:0-11908 GCA_033557515.1 Diorygopyx duplodentatus | reverse complement strand
GCATGGGCACTGCTCGAACGGGAAGTGCCAGTGTATCCGCGGATACAAAGGCAAATTCTGTGAAGAAGGTAAAACAGTGCTTCGTAACTAATAATCCTAATGCAATAAGTTTTTTTTGTGCCCACTAACAAAAGTAGTTTTGACTTGATCTACCTTTACAACATAGCAAAGAATGACGTTTACGGTACAAAGTTTTGCATGAAATTACTAACCCATCGTCCATAGTTTTTTTTGCAAACAATTCAAATTGAAAAATTAGTTTTGGAACATCTTCCCTGTTAGTTGCAGGTATTCATTGAGCTTTCATTGACTTTCTTCTATATACCTTTTTTACTGCTCAACTGTTCACTGGTTCTTCATCATTGTTGCTTTCTTCTATACCCTGGTTTTCAATATCCACTAACTCTTATTGTTGACTGATAGAAGCTACTTACTTGTTCTTCAGAGAGATATCTTTTAGTGTAACTTCGAATGTAATATTTTTCATTTCCCTTTCAATATTTTCTAATGGACTTTCTTCTATATTTTTTTACTGCTGCACTGTTAACTGATTGTTCATCATTGTCGCTTTCTTCTATACCCTGGTTTTCAACTTCAACCAACCCTTTTTGTTTACTGATGGAAGCTCTTTGTTCTTCAGAGAGCAATATTGTTTAGTGTAACCTCGAATGTAATATTTTCCATTTGCCTTTCAATATTTTCTAATGGACTTTCTTCTATATACATTTTTTCACTGCTTGACTGTTGACTGGTTCTTCATCATTGTCGCTTTCTTCTATACCCTGGTTTTCAACGTCAACTAACTCTTTTTGTTGGCTGTTGGAAGCTACTTGTTCTTCATCTTCACTATTGTTCGAATTATAATGGCCTAACTGCTCAGGGCCAGCTATAAATTTGTCCAATTTTAATGTTTCAAATCTCTAGCTACCAATAAAAAGAATACATTGGGGGTAAAATTATTTTTTTAAAAGCCTAAAAAATGATAACTATGTTTGAATTTTGTAGGAAAAGAATTAGGATTAATAAATCTAAATCTTCAAAGATGTTCTTTACGTTCTTCATCTCTATTTATTGAAATTAGGTAATTTTCTACTATGTCTAAATTTGACCTTTTCGGCTTGTTTTCAAGATTTTACTGTTTAACAATTACCGTACCAACAATTTTTATAACGAACCTACGATTATGATTAACATTACATCTCGATCAATACTAACGACTGTCTTGTTGCGTTAAGATCTGATACTATTGCCAATCACTAACGCATATTTTAATATCATAGTCGATTGTCCACATCCAACATGCAACGCCCACGGATACTGCCTAGAAGGAACCTGCATCTGCAAGAAGGGTTGGAAAGGAGTGGATTGCAGCCAAATGGATAAAGATGCGCTGCAATGCCTTCCCGATTGCTCTGGACACGGCACGTTCGATTTGGACACTCAAACTTGCACCTGCGAACCCAGATGGTCTGGAGACGATTGCTCGAGGGAGCTCTGCGATTTAGACTGCGGACAGCACGGTCATTGCGTGTCGGAATCCTGCCAATGCGATGCCGGCTGGTCCGGCGAGTACTGCAATTTGAAACAGTGCGACGTCAGGTGCAACGAGCATGGACAATGCAAGAATGGGACGTGCTTGTGCGTGACCGGTTGGAATGGGAAGCACTGTACTATGGAAGGTTGTCCGAACAGTTGTTCCAATCATGGACACTGCAAGATGTCGCTTGAAGGTGCTTGGTATTGCAACTGTGACAATGGATGGGATGGACGAGATTGTAGTGTGTTACTGGAGCAAAGTTGCGACGATAACAGGGATAATGATAAAGGTAACGTCTTCTTGTTTGGTTTGAATGACATAATTGTATATGTTGTCTTCTAGATGGCTTGGTAGACTGCGAAGATCCTGAATGTTGTCTAAACCCAGCTTGTCGAACAAGCCAACTTTGCGTTTCCGCTCCGAAACCAACTGATATTTTGCTGCGGAAACAACCTCCAGCGATTACGGCATCGTTCTTCGAAAGGATGAAATTCCTCATCGACGAGGGAAGCCTTCAGAATTACGCCAGACAGGAAACCTTTAATGAGAGGTATTTATTTTCTCAGATTTTCCTTCTAAGTATTTCCTCACGTGTATGTTTTCTGACGAGAAATTGTTGATGTTTTTTACGAAAAAATATAGCTGCATTGTTGTGCCCCATGTCAATATTTGTCTCCCAAATTTAACTACATGTTCTCTCTGTGTATCCTCCCCTTTCTTGTGCTTAAATGTCACGCTCATTGAAATAGATATAGACCATTTTCTTGTTTATTATTGTTTTATCAAACGCAGTTATAAAAAACAATTTTATATCTATTTCAATGACCACGCTACTCAATACAATTCATTGATGTAACGAATAATCTAATTTTCCATGCTGCTCAGTGTATTTTGGAACCATTTTAACACGAGGTAAGGAAGCGTCGCTATACATTTTATTAAGATCACTATGCCTGGTTGATTTCTGTTATCTAATTCCAATGTGTTCGTCAATTTTATTTGGCTTTGTATGGTTGGTTCGCCATTCATTTTTTAGCAGCACTCTTTCTATTATTTCTATTTACCTCAATTCCCATACCGGGACATTCTGACTTCTTTGTTTTTGTGCAGCCGATCTGCAGTCATCCGTGGATGCGTGACCACACAAATGGGTAAAGGTTTAATGGGCGTAAGAGTAAGCACCAGTACGACTTTGGAGGGTTTCACCTTGACTCGCGAGGACGGCTGGTTTGACCTCTTGGTCAACGGGGGCGGAGCTGTTACGCTGCAATTTGGAAGAAGTCCGTTCAGAGCCCACAGCTACATCGTTTTTGTACCTTGGAACGAAGTAATCATTATTGATAACATCGTTATGGTAACTGGTGAAGAAAGAACGCTTTCGCACATCATAACCCCTTGTCTGCCCCACGATTACGACACAATGAAACCTGTTGTGTTGGCTACGTGGAAACACGGCTTCCAAGGAGCTTGTCCCGACAAAAGCGCCATCTTGGCTGAATCCCAAGTGGTGCAAGAGAGCTTGCAAATTCCCGGGACTGGATTAAACTTGGTATACCACAGCTCGCGCGCGGCTGGGTATTTATCGACAATACAACTTCAATTAACACCGGAGAGCATCCCACCAACTCTATACTTGATTCATCTAAGAATTACCATCGAAGGAATCCTATTTGAGAAAATATTCGAAGCAGATCCTGTCATCAAATTCACTTACGCGTGGAACCGAACAAACGTCTACAGGCAACGGGTCTACGGGGTAACGACGGCCATCGTAAAAGTCGGATATGAATATTCCGATTGCAAAGATATTATTTGGGATGTACAAACCACAAAACTCAGTGGTCATGATATGAGTATATCAGAAGTTGGGGGTTGGAATTTGGATATTCATCATAGATATAACTTCCACGAAGGTAAGGAGTAGTTTTTTTAAATTTATTTATTTAATAACCAAGAAAGAATTCAGAAATGAACTTCAGAGAAACCTATCCAGACACAGGACAAAAATCTAAAACTGTCTCCCCCATATAAGTCCCTGTTAACATATCAACGTATTGATTTTTTTCTGATTATGCATAAGATTGCTTCTGATTGTACTAATGGTTCAATATTGTCACAACTTCTTCTACTGCAGGAATTCTACAAAAAGGCGATGGTTCAAATATTTATCTAAAACACAAACCACGCGTCATACTGACCACAATGGGTGATGGCCATCAACGACCACTCGATTGTACGGACTGCGAAGGACAAGCTTCCAAACAGAGACTCCTGGCTCCGGTAGCTCTAGCAGCAGCTCCTGATGGTTCCTTATTTGTGGGTGACTTCAATTTAGTTAGGAAGATCCTCACAGACGGTACAGTCAGAACAATAGTACGGCTCAAGTAAGTGCTTCCTTCAATCCAACGATGGTATCATCTAATAAACATTCTCTTTTCAGTGCGACGAGAGTGTCGTATCGCTATCACATGGCCTTAAGCCCTCTTGATGGCGTCCTCTACATATCCGACCCGGAATCTCATCAAATCATCAAGGTGAAAAATCTCAAAGACTACAACGATCCGGATAGGAATTGGGAGACGGTGGTTGGTTCTGGAGAACGATGTTTGCCCGGTGACGAAGCTCACTGTGGAGATGGGGCCTTGGCTAGAGATGCCAAATTGGCATATCCGAAAGGCGTTGCTGTATCCAACGATAACATCTTGTATTTTGCCGACGGGACCAACATCAGGATGGTTGATCGCGATGGAATAGTCACCACAGTGATTGGAAACCACATGCACAAATCCCACTGGAAGCCAATACCCTGCGAGGGCACGTTGAATATCGAAGAAGTGCATTTGCGGTGGCCGACCGAACTGACAATAAATCCTTTAGACAATTCGTTGCACATAATTGATGATCACATGATCCTGCAATTGACACCAGATGGGCGAGTTAAGGTAATTGCTGGAAGACCACTACATTGCGCATCTCCTCTAACTGGTTACGACATGGAGTTGGCTACTCATGCAACCTTAGTGATGCCCCAAAGTATTGCATTTAGTGCAGCTGGTGATTTATATGTTGCTGAGAGCGATTCGCAGAGGATAAACAGGATTAGGGTTATTGGAACGGATGGAAAAATATCACCTTACGCGGGTAAGTTTTGATAGATTTCTCAAAACAATTATTTGTGAATTATTAAAATGATTTTAATCTTTTCTAGGTGCCGAATCAAAATGTAACTGTTTGGAAAGAGGATGTGACTGTTTCGAAGCAGACCATTTCCTAGCATCAAACTCTAAATTTAATACAATTTCTGCAGTTGCTGTAAGTCCTGATGGAAATGTTCATATTGGCGATCAAGCAAATTACAGGATAAGATCTGTAATGGCCAGCATTCCCGATGCCAGCACCACCAGGGAATACGAAATATTCTCTCCAGAAACACAAGAAATTTACATTTTCAATCGATTTGGTCAACACATCGCCACCAAAAACATCCTAACGGGAGAAATAAACTACCTCTTCACTTACAATGTCAATACGAGCAATGGAAAACTAAGCACGGTAACCGATGCTGCCGGTAACAAAGTCTTTTTACTGAGAGATTATTCGAGCCAAGTAAATTCCATTGAAAATACGAAGGGTCAAAAATGTAGATTACGAATGTCTCGATTAAGGATGTTACACGAATTGAGTACACCGGATAATTACAACGTAACATTCGATTATCACGGTCAATCAGGATTATTGAAAACAAAAATCGACAGCAGTGGAAGGAGTTATGTTTACAATTACGACGAGTTTGGACGCTTGACATCAGCTGTAACGCCAACAGGAAAGGTCATAAGTTTATCCTTCGACTTATCCCTCAAAGGTGCCACCGTAAAAGTTTGGCAAAACTCCAAGAACCCAGACTCTATGCTAATTAAAGGCTCCATCGTCCTAAATCGCATTGGAGAAGCGGAACAGAAGACGATCCTTCTTCCGAACGGAGGCGTTGAAACCACATCATCTTGGGGGCACACCATAACAACAGACACCGTGCCTTACTCGGTATTGAGCGAAATCGATCCACTGCTAGGCGAGAGCTATCCAGTTCCCGCAAAACAAAGAACTGAGATCGGCGGAGACCTAGCCAATCGATTCGAATGGCGATACTTCCTCAGGAGGATCCAGAATGGAAAATCTAAAAATTCTCCAAAAACAATAGCTCAAGTCGGAAGAAAATTGAGGATTAACGGCGAGAATCTCTTAACCTTGGAATACGATAGAGAATCAGCTTCGGTATCCGTGTTTATGGACGACAGAGTGGAACTGTTGAACGTCACATATGATAGAACTGCAAGACCAATAAAGTGGGGACCGAGGAACGGAATTTTCGCTGAAGTCGACTTGGAATATGATAGGTTCAGCAGACTCATCAGCTGGAAATGGGGAGATTTAAATGAGAGCTACGGTTTTGATCATGCTGGTAGATTGAACGAAATCAAATATGGGGATGGTTCTTCAATGATATATGCTTTCAAAGATATGTTTAGCAGCTTGGTAAGTCATAAGTTACACTTAATTTTTTAAATTACATCTTAAATTGAGATTGAAATTGAATTGAACTGAATTATTTTATTGCAGCCTTTAAAGGTAACAACACCCAGAGGATCCGACTATCTTCTTCAATACGACGAAGCTGGCGCACTCCAATCTTTAACAACACCAAGGGGTCACATTCACACGTTCTCTTTACAAACCTCACTCGGCTTCTTCAAATACCAGTACTTCTCTCCGATGAATCGCCATCCGTACGAAATCATTTACAATGATGATGGGCAGATTTTAGCCAAAGTGTACCCACACCAATCCGGAAGAGTTGCTTACGTCTACGATTCGTCAGGCAAACTCGAGACTTCTTTAGCTGGCTTGAATTCTATTCATTACATTTACCACGAGCCGACCAGCTTGGTTAAGAGTATAGATATTGTTGAACCCAACTTCGAACTTAAAAACGAATTTAAATACCACGGTGGGATATTGAAGGATGAAAAATTGAAATTTAATGGAAAAACTAGTTTAAATAACGCGCACTATAAGTTTTCGTACGACGGAAACGCTCGATTATCAGGTGTTGAAGTTGATATAAACGGAAAAGAAATGCCAGCTTTAAGACTGAAGTATAATCAAAATCTGGGAAGCTTAGAAGGTATAAATGATCTGAGAATTTACAGAAACAGCTTCAATAGATCTGTTATGCAAGATACAAGTAAACAATTCTTCTCCATCATGGATTACGATGAACATGGAAGGACAAAATCGATTTTGTTAAACATCAAATCCTTCGATGTCTTTCGTTTAGAATTGGAGTACGATAAACGTAGCCGAATTAGTATGCAAAAGTTACTGGTTGGTAGAGCAACTAGCATGGACCGCATCAACTACAATGCGGATGGCCATGTTTTAGAAGTAATCGGAACCAGCAATTGGAAGTACGTTTACGACGAGAATGGTAACATCATTGGTATCATCAAAGAAAAAGAAAAGATAACATTGGGATATGACAGCGGTGACCGCGTCGTTCAATACGGTGATGTAGAGTTCACGAACTACGATAATCGTGGGTTCGTAATACGCAGAGGTGAGCAAAAATACAGATACAACACTCGCGGACAACTCATTCATGCGTACGAAAGAGATAAATTCCAAACATGGTACTACTATGACGATAGGGGTAGAATGATAGCGTGGAATGATGAACACGGCAACATCACGCAGTTCTTCTATTCGAACCCAAGCACTCCAGATCTGGTTACTCATGTTCACTTCCCAAAAACCGGTCACACCTTCCGATATTTGTACGACGAAAGAGATTTTATCATAACTGTAGAAACAGCCGAGCAACGGTTTTACGTTGCAACCGATCAAAATGGGTCACCGCTTGCTCTATTTGATATCAATGGGAACCTGATCAAAGAGATGCGAAGGACGCCGTTCGGTTCAATCCTGATGGATACGAATCCAAACTTCTACCTGGCGGTTGATTTCCACGGTGGAATTTACGATCCCAATACGAAATTGGTGTACCTGAACAAGAGATTGTATGACCCAGTTGTGGGACAATGGATGACGCCGGCTTGGGAACAACTTGCTACCAAACTGACAACTCCAACAGACGTGTTTATCTACCGGTTCCAGAACAATGATCCCATTAACCATAAGATGAGTATCAATTACATGACAGATTTGTACAGCTGGATGAAGCTGTACGGATACGATATCGAAAAGATGATGGGATCGGAGTATATAAGCAAAATGGTTTACAGACCGAAAGCTACGGTGACTTCGAGACAACTTGCACCTGATTTCGGAGTCATGTCTGGATTGCAATGTATTGTTGAAAAGGTAAGTTTCAACTGATCATCTCATTCTAATTTAGAGTATTCCAAAAATTTCTCCACATTTTTCATACAACTTTTTTACTCATTTTGGTGAATAAACCATCTCCCAGATAGAGACTTGTACTTCGCTATATTAGTTGAATATTTAGGATAATTTGCTCCATTTTGAAGAAATTTCTTTACTGTGGAATATTCGGGGGAAAGCTTGAACACACTCTGTGATTAAATGATGCGAATTACATGCTTCATCCGCTTTTTTTTCAGGTAAATGAAAAATTCTCCGACTTAGGATTTGTACCCAAACCATTACTGAAGATGGAACCCAAAACTCGCAATCTTCTCCCCAGAGTGGCATATCGTAAAGCAGTTTTCGGCGAAGGCGTCCTGATATCAAGAGTGAGCGACCGAGCTCTAGTTAGCGTTGTAGAAAACGTCAACGGCGTGGTCCAAGACGTCGTCACGTCAGTTTTCAACAATTCCTTCTTCTTAGATCTCCACTTCAGCATCCACGACCAAGACGTGTTCTACTTCGTAAAAGACAACGTGCTTAAAATCCGCGATGACCTGGAGGAGCTGCGACGATTGGGCGGCATGTTCAACGTTTCCACGCACGAAACAACCGACCACGGCACCGGGAAAGAGTTGCGGTTGCACAACCCCGACGCCGTGGTGATCATCAAGTACGGCGCCGATCCGAACCAGGAACGATCGAGGATACTGAAGCACGCGCACAAGCGTGCCGTCGAACGAGCTTGGGAACGGGAGAAGCAACTGGTCGCGGCCGGTTTCCAGGGTCGCGGAGAATGGACAGAGGAGGAAAAGGAGGAGCTGATCTCGCACGGGTACGTGGACGGATACGAGGGCGTCGCCATTCACAATACTCAGAAGTATCCGCAGTTGGCCGACGATCCGGGAAACGTCGCGTTCCAGAGGGATGCAAAACGCAAGCGGAGGAAGAGCGGGTCGAGGAGATCGCGGCTGCACAGACACGAATCGTGACTCCGCTAGGATGTATCGAACTGTGCCATATTGTGTCAACATCAAATCGGAACTAGTCGTTTTCTTAGTTTAAGGAGAAATTATTTTTTAACAAGAGAGGCGCGGCTTTAAATATTTTGATAACAATTAAAAACAAATGAACAAAAAAAGACTTGTACATTCAGATGTAAACTGTCCATTCGATGAGATGAAAAAAAATGAAGAAATTATATCTATATTGTGTATAAGCAATCATATAAGGGCCTATCTTTAAGCGAAAACAAAGCAAATCGGTAAAGGTACAGGGTACAGATGTACTCGTAATGAAGAAAATAATTTGCAGAGACTACACTTAAATAGATCGATTCAGTAGGAAAAACAAATACTTAAATACAGTAATGCAATATTAAGAAAAAAGAAATGTATATATAATATATCAGAAGCTTTTTATATGGTAAAGACAAACAGGAAGTAAGAATGCATTTTGATTATTCAACTTTTGTTTGGAATAATCAAACAGTTACCTAGATCTTAGTTTGCTTCATTATCTTATTTTGTGATTCCCTATAGAACTGACTGATTATTAAGGTAAAGGAAACTGATGCATTATTATCGTAGTCAATAGTTGTATATACATATAAATATATATTCGGACTCATTTCGACTTCAGTTTAGATTTTCTCGATGCTTATTTGACACAATTTAGGAAGGGCCGACATACATATTATCGTAAAATATACAATGAGGTCCATGGATCATTAGAATAGCAATCAGTCGTAACTCTGTGTGAAAAAAAATGTAATCATAGTTCTCTCTTTCTCTATCCCCGAAAACCAAACTATCATATTCATCTCGCTCCATAGATTTGTCGTAACTTTATACACTGCTGTTGTAATGATAAATGAATTTCTTTCCCATTTTTCTCTTTTTCGGCACAAAGAAATATTGTTTAGTTTTAATTTTAATTTATTTATATGTAGATATGAACTTGTAAAAAAGAATATTTTTTATATAGAGCAGACGTTATCAAGTAATTTTTATAATTTTACCAATATTATCACTATTTTTTTATGCCGATAAACGGAGGGGGTTCTCTCGTACTTTACGCATTTTTTGTATTGTCTCATTTGGAGTGGAATGTCTGTATATAGCTAAGTTAATGTCGGAAGATAAGAGGGGCGGGTACCAGCCGAACAGTGTAAGTGATATTTTTTCAAAAAAGTGAAAAATAACGAAAGCAATACTTTGTAACTTTTACATCCTTATTATTAGTTTGTAATGTCTAATCGTTATGTGCAATTGTTGTGGGGCCCGCAATTAGTGGCCGGCCCGCACTAGCATTTTTCGGAAAAAAATATACGGAAAACCAGTGACTATAATCGGTGACGATTATTATCGAGAAAATATTTAAAAACAAACTTTTTATGTGTGTATATATAAATACAAATTTATTGTGTATATTGTTTTGGATATGTACATATATTTTGTTCAGTAATAATACTCGTTTAATAAATGCAAAAAGTATTTAACAAATCATGCGTTTTATTTTCATGCTTTCAACTAATGCTTAGATAGCTAATAACTTAGATTAGACAATTGGTAGTTACCAGAATAATATGAATTTTATTAAACATTCCCAATTTATCTATATACAAAAGTGTAGCACCTTTAAGACATATAAATTATATTGGATTATAGGATTCATAAATTATTATTATGGATTCTATAAAAGAGAATTCATGCTATAAACAAATAATTAAATATACTGAACTATTAAAAGGTATTGGATGTTTGAAATGGATCTTTCAAACATCCAATACCTTTGAATCATATTGAACTGATAGAAGGGGAGAACCCAGTAAAACAAGCAATTAGAAGAGCCCCCCTACTGTTATTAGATAATTTAAAAAATAGTGTAAAAGATCTAGAAGAGAAGAACATAAGAGCCATAGTGATAATTTCAAGGGTGTAAATTCAAGATAATTTCAAGGGTGTAAATTCAAGAAAAAAGATAAGGTAGTAACTTTGACTTCTGTTGTCAGCAGTTTAAGATTCGCAAATGTTAAAGTTAGTTCTGTTCATCCATTGATTCTCTTCCAAAGGGTTTGTTTAATGAAGCAGAGTGATGAAGATCTGATGAGTCTATTAACATATGAACTTGCTCTCTATCCAATGTCTCTGTTCTCTGAAGAAGGGATGAGAAAAGGCACAAAAGCCTCGTTCTACAGTGCATTCATCCCATTAAACAACCTAGAGCAGGTCGGAAACTATAGGTTTTTTGTTGCTGACGGAGGGTACCTTCTTCACAAAGTAACTTGGCCTCGAAATGTTTTCTTCAAATCTAATGCCAAAAGTTTTGTTTCTTACGTTCAGAAAAATTTTGAATCGCAGGTCGCGGTTGTACTCGATGGGTATCCATCTGATGGAGAACAGATTGGAACAAAAAGCACTAAGAAAGTGGTAAGAAAAAAAAGTTTGGCAGTAAGGAATAAGAAAAGATAAACAGTTATAAACTAAGTGACATTGACATTAGAAAACGGTACCAGAGCACAGTAATAAGGGAAACAAATAGATTGGGAGAGGAGATATTCACAGTGGAGGTGGAAAAAGCATGGGACAACTTTAAAAAAGTGATACTAGCAGCAGTAGCAGAATCATGTGGTAAAACTAAATGTGTAGAAAGGGGAAAAAGGACAGCTTGGTGGTCACCAGTGATCGACAAGGAGGTCAAAGTGAAGAAGAAGATCTGGAAAGAATATCTGAAGGGAAGAGATGAGGAAAAGTATGAAGAGTACAAGCAGTAAAGGACCAGAGTCAAAACGGTGGTTATATAGGCAAAACAGGAAGCGTGGAAGAATTTTGGACAAAAGCTAGAACGGAATAGCACAGGAAATAAGAAGCTATTTTATAGAATCCTCAGAAATGTAGGAAAAGAGAAGCAGTACCAGTTGAGACATATAATGAGCAGGGATGGGCTGAATGTGCTGGTGAATGACGACCAGATAATGGAAAGATGGAG
>JAWQRJ010003569.1:0-11909 GCA_033557515.1 Diorygopyx duplodentatus | reverse complement strand
TTTTAATTCTTGTTGAAAGTGCAATTTTTAGACCAAACATTTCATAGATTGTCAATTTTGTTTTTGGTACCAGTTATAAAATTAATATTTTTTTGTTCTTGTTTTGATTTGTTGATTCTTCTTTAGCAGTTTAGCTTTCTTCTAACAAATGGCGCACTTCGAGATAATTTTTGCTATAACATTTTACATTGACTTATTTTGCCAAAATTTCGTTATCTTAGATGATGCCTTTAATTTCTTAAATTTTTGCTCTTAAATAAAGTTCATCTAATGATGCACTTTATCTAATGTGACATCTCAACATGTGTCCTTTTGCAAAGTTTTTTTGAGTAAGGTATAAAAGCGGTTTTCGGTTTGTGCTTCTTGTGCTTCGGTTTGTGGTTCTTACGGTGTAAATCGAGGTGTCGTACGAGGCCACTTTGGCGAAAATAATTACTTCAATTTAATTCCCGAAAAGCGATTTCGATTTTAAAAATTAAATGGCCTTTAAGAAAGTATTTGTTAAAGGCCATTTAATTTTTTTGTATAATATATATTTTTTATTATTTCTTGTAGTACTTACAGAGGCTTAGTAGCTGAGATTACGTTTTTTTTGCTTTTCTCAATTTATTTTTTGTTATATGATTTACGAATTATTTTTTTATGTTTATTGTACCATTTAAATTTTTGACTGAATTTCTTGGTTGTCGTTGTTTATAGTAGCTTCATATTTTTTTGGATATTTTTCTTTTGTGAACTGATATTTTATGATATTTTAAGTTTTTTTATGTTAATGTTTTTTTATTATATTAAATAAAGTTTATTTTGTTACCTTATTTTTTTTGTGTTTTATTTTAGCTTAAGGTTTTCCATTGTTTTTTTCCACCTAACTTCACAATTAGTTTTTTGTTCCCCGATTTATTTAGTTTTAATTGTGTGGCACCCTTTTATAAATCTAAGAACCCAACCCCATTTACACTGAGCTGAACGAAAGCCGGTGAAAGATACCTAAAGGATTGGATATTACATACTTCTAACATATTTCAGCTTACACTTCCATTGGTCAAAACTTATGATCCAACCAAACCTATGCTTACTTTTGAAAATTCCCACTATTCTTCAAATTTAGGTATCAATTGTTAGACCTAAGTGTGACTGACTTCTATCTGGATATCTGGCACTAAAAGGTTGTGTCAGCTATGTGTAAACCATCGTAAGGAATATTTTTTTAATATTTTAATAAAGAAAACTATGCTATGATTTGTAAACTAGCGTCACACAGTTTTTATTGAGAATGAAATAAATTGTAAAAGCGGTGGTATTACGACAGTTTAGTCGGTTATACGATATTGTCAATTTTCCAGAATGTAAATATTCAGGTAATATTTTATATAATAAACGTGTGCAGTGAAAAGATTTTTATTAATCTAAACTTAACCCACATATTACAGGCCTTAGCATTCTTTGAAATCATTTCCCTAAGATCTAACGGTTTGTGTATTCTCACTAAATCACATTTATTAGATTTAAAATGATTTTCCTTGAAGAGTATAAAAATTCATTCAATGAAAAGTATGGAAATGCTCCCTTGGATTGTGGAAGGAACAGTTCGAATAAAACTTTTCTCATTTGTTAAGTTTGAGCTTCACTCTTTGTCCTTTTTCTACTTATTAGACGTATTATTTTTTTGCATTTTCCAGTTTTGTACCTTGAGATCAACTTTTCTATGTAAGTTATGCAGTTTCGTCACGTTTCGTTTGAAAACTCTTGTTTTATAGTCAGGTTTTATAGTCAGGTATTCTGTCTGTAAAAATGTTTGTCTTTTAGCCAGTTTTTATATGTGTGTCTTTGAAAGAGGTTTTTTACAATCATATGGTCATATTTATAAATATAAATCTTTAATATTCGCTGAGAAACCCTGTACATATTAGCGTGTTTATTAACACTTACTTTATCTTACTTATTTCGTCACTTATATTTCGTCACTTATATCACAAACAACGCAGGTTATATCGAAATAGTTGTGATAAGGTAAATTCTTTTGGGGTATGTACTTATTTTTGCGTTTTTCTTAATAATTGGTTTCACGAGCAATATGATAAGGATAAAGAATTATTTGCTACAAATGAATAAATTTTACGAAAGGAAATATAAACTCTTCCGAGGTTCTTACTTAATTTAAACTCAATTAGCAAAGTTATTTGGAGATTTTATAAAGTTGTGTCTTGTAACACTTGATTGTAATTTACTTGTTGATTACTCCTATAATTTTTAGTATTTTGAGCTATGTAATTTCGATTACTTGATAACTGGATTTTTTTAGAGTTGGAGGAATTATTTGTTCGTGGTATTTTGTCAAATACTTTTTGAAAAGTTCTTCTTAAACGACTAAAACCAGTAATATAAGAAAACGAATTAATTCCAAATCATTAATTCGGATTTAGAAACCAGCATTCTATAATAGACCAAGTGCATAGGATCTCCAGCATCTTAGAAAAATCCCTAGAAGAACAAAAAATCTAAAAAAAATGTATATTGCCCTATTTGTTACATATATCTTTAACATATCTTGTGGCAATTTTATAATCATGCCTTGAAATTGAGAAGGAACCTTATACTATTAGAAGCAGTTTAATGTAATTATAAAAAATCTATAAAATCTAATTATTATGTAATTATATTACATCATTTCCTTGATACGTACGCAAAATTATCGGTCAGCCATTTCCGCTGTTAAAATTGTTGAAACGGATGGAGTTTATTGCCTAATTTATAGATGTATAATTTATAAACCTACCATAACATTATATGGCAAATTGTGAAGAATTGGTGTTTTACATGTTGCAAATTCTACTTTAGATTTACGATTTACAAATACGTGTTTTTCAGTAAACTGTGCAGAAATCAAGCAAGAAACATCGTTTTGAAGGACCACAAAGGAGCACAAAATCGTGGAAATTTCCTTTTGACATGTAAAAACGTCAAACTAACACCGACATGCATAAAACTTCCAAATGGCATAATAGAGAAGTTTTATGGACACATGTTACGTTTGATGATATCGGTGAGTGTTGAAGACAGTTTACCTTAAGTAAATCAATCACAAATGACAACAAAGAAACGATAACAAGTATAGAACATAATAAGCATATAAATTTATAAACTATTACATATAACTATCATTTCGTTAACATTGAAGAAAAACACCTCAATAAAATTAAAACTCTAAAGAAAAAATAACATTATAATTACAAAATTAACACAAATTGGATTAAGAACCTCACAATCACAACTATTTCTGAAAGCGTGTTATATTGCAGAGGTTATTGGAAATGTTAATTTTTCTATTAAAAACCAACAAAAGGACAGTTTCAATATAATCAAAAACATTCTATAATATCCTACCAACCACACTTAAAAGTGTTAAAACTGAAACAAACAAAGAGTGTAACATTAAAAGTAACTCAAATATTATCATTACACGAACTGACGAAGGGCAAAAACAGTACTTTGAGGAGGAAGACATTAAAATTCACAGATGGAGGATCATATCAGACCGTCAATTTCATAGAATACATAAAGAAAATTGAATTAACTTTTATAAAAAATAGTTATTTTAAAAAATTAATTCCATATCAAGCCAAGAGAAGCTAGAAAAACTAAAATTCATATATGGAATGAGGAACTCCCATTCCAATACTGTCGCAATTCATTTCGAAAATTTCCTAAAACAATACAACCTACTACTCACAAACATAGAAAGCAAATTACATAAGAAAGATCAAAATAATGTGGTATAAAATATAAATTTCACCGTTAATCTTAATTAGATTTATCGAAAAAGTATAGATTTTCAAGCATAGGTTACCATATCCCAGTAACATAAACTGTTCTATAGTATTATGTAGGCCTAGAAATGCAGATTTATTATTGTATATAACAATCATAAAATCAATCATACTTGGCACGAAATTCGAGGGGAAGCACATGACACCACACTATAAATTTCCTGCATGCTGATGGAAGGTGTATACTGAACTTGACAACCTCAAATCCTTTGATGTGGTTATTACCAACACCTCCCACCGTGTCAGTTATGCTCGATCTAATAATAAACATGTCATCTTAAAAACTGAAGGGAAGTTGTAGCAAAAGCACATAAATACACGTAAACATTAAACGGTAAAGAAGGTTAATTTATGGATTTTTCAATTTTACATAATATTTCAAATTTTTCCTTCTAATATTAGAAGGATTAATTATTTCCTTCTGCTTAGCTTCGGAAAAATTAGCTTCGTTTCCCAAAATGACCGCTTTTAAAAGGCTCTTGAAAACTATAATTGGACAGATAAAATGAATCAGTAGCATAAAAAAGTATTCATAGCTTATATAAAAGACAAAATCCAGACTAACTTCAAGAGTGATACATTTTTAATTAATTTAGCAGCAACAATTTACGTCGGGTTTTAGACAGTGAATAATTTCAGAATTAGCCGAGCTAAAGCCATTAAATTTAAAGCTCAAGTGCCATTCTAAAGTTCGCTTGTTCATGGAGATCCTTTAAGTTTTGCCCGTAAAAGGAGGTAGAGCAATTAAAATACACTATGGTCTTATTGTGTGTCTAAGGCGTCTAATTTAATACATTAAAATTGAAGAAGTATTAAAATTGTATAAAAATTCAGATGAGGTTTTAAATTTTTTACTAATTTCAAACGTTACGGCAATAGAAATTTGTCCAACAGTGGTGTATAAAAAGTTTAAATAGTAACGTCAAATAACTTATTTGAATATTTATTTGTTGAAACTGTATGTCATAAAGACACATACGTTTTTATAATCAAATCGAATACAGCGATTGAAACGAATAATTCAGGCTTTATACTGTAATTTGATGGATGTATAGGTTATTTCCTCTAATCTTGTTCAGAGGAAATAATCTCAGATTGTTGTTTGGATATCAAGTATCTATTATGCGGCTATTACCATTTCCATGGGGTATTCAATTTCCTGATTTAAACACACATATCATTATACATACATTGGCAACATGACAGACTGAAACGTTCATCTTAACTGCTTATACAAATAGCACTGAACACTTAAGAAATATGAAAACAAGAATACCATAACCATAAGTTGAACTTTACAATTATATGAAAGAATTTAATGAAATCTTGCATTAAAAAGTTAACAAAAATCAAAGGAATGAATTTAAGATTGGATGTAACGCTTTGCTCCCTGCGACATTTCAGAACGTCAGAGTTTGCTGTATACTTGAATCGAATAAAAGTACAAATTTTGCACAAATAGAAAATTTTGCATAAATAAATAGAAGTGTGTTATACTGTTGTAAGCGACAGAAAAAATGCCTGAGGCGACTACAAGGTGTCTCAAGCTTTACTTAAGCAAGAGCTGTTCACAATATAACCTAACATTTGCAAGTCAACAAAATGTTGGAAGAATTTCAAGATTCTTTTCTCCATAATGGTTTTGTTGGTAATGGAGTGTCGAAAATGTGGGCCTAGTTGATGTATATATTTAATAATGAAATTATCATATTTAGGTGGTGAAAAAGGAAAAAAAAATCATAATAGAAAAAGTTATTTGTCATAATTGTTATAATTTGGTATTACAATTAAAATGCATATATTCCACCAGAACGTATTTGTTGTTTCAGCTCCCAATTTTTCCCGATTAAATCGTGAGAGTTATTTATACTTGACCGCAGTGGCATCAGAATATGCACAGAAAGAGAATAGAAGGAGATGATAGAAAGAGAATAGAAGGAGAGAAGGAGCGCAAGAAACTCTCCGTTAACGTTTCGCCGTTCATTACAAACTAAAGAACTAAACTGATAGTTTATATAGAGAATGGGGATGGGCACAGGTCGGTGATTGGTCGTTAAAGGAGTAGATCAGGTTAATGACGGATTTCCAGGAGTGGTGGAGGGGGAATCCAGTATCTCTATTGAGAGTATTACGATGTTTATGGATTTCTATTGCTTCTAGGATTTTTACATCGTCTCAACAGAATCCTGCGTCCTCGCAATATAAAATCAAATAGTACTTAATTTATACTATTTATTAGGTATAATTTAATGTTTATTCAGTATATCGCATAACTTAGCAAGATTTGCAGCGTTTTCACTGATTTATATTATTTGATTAACAATTATCGATTTTTGTTCTGTTTAAACATTCTGAACGTGAGTTTGTTTTCTATTATTTATTACTTTTACGAATTAATATATATTTTATCGGGTATAAATTTATTTTTATTTCATTATAATAAAATGTCTCCCAATTAAGTAAAGTCTACTGTAAATGTACAGTACAAATCAAATTGATATTTTGTTGTATATTTGTTGTATGTTACAGATAATGAAACTAAAACTAGAACAATCAAAACTACCTTTCAATAGGACACACAAATCTAAAATAAAACGATACAAACATGACAGGTAACATTATATGTCGTTTGTTTCGTTGATTATATTTAATAATAAAAAGATTTTTCTCGTTATGTCCAGATAATTAAACGAAAAATACAAGTTTATGGAGTACTCTGTGACAATATTAAGCCTTTTTTGTAAATTGAAGTGGTAAAACCACAATGTACCAACTATAGTCGAAAATAATTAACATATTTACTATAATGGCTATGTTACAAGTAAAGTATTTTCCGCAATTTGCAGATTTGTATTTACCGCTCCAACTAACGAAAATATCTATTAATCTGTTTGCATCTATCGTTATTGATGACCAAAAATCTAATATATCCTGTTAATAAATCGGAATTTGTTTTGTTTATCCTCATAGATAGCTTTCCCTAATAATTAAAAGTACTACTTAAATGTAAATAAATCAAAAAATAAGGTTGAAAATGTTCAACAAGTTAAAAGAGTAAAAATAGAATTATGCACAAACAATATTTTACTGGGATAGTAAAAATAATAAAACCAGATCGTAGAGCAGAATTATGCAACTACACTATTTCAAAGTTACACGTCCAAACAAGTGGTTATATAAAAATATTTAAATAAATTCAAACAAATCATCAGTATAAACGGATACCCAGAATTACTTAGAATTAGTTACTAGAATTCCCTAACTTTCTTTGCTTGAGAAAGGGTCACCCGAGAATAGCCGAAAGTTCAGTTTATAAAACAGAACGCGTACTCCATACTCAAGATATACTCTATGACGAAGTCAGCCTCGAGCTCGCCTTGAGGCTGAGTTTGAGATCCGTTTACGAATACAGGCCTAAGCCCTTTAAGGAGAAATTCTTCATTCTTCGCAGCCGAAACATGGTGATATGAAAAACATCAAGCAGGCTAAACCGATTATAAAACGTTGTCATCGAATGGACCAATGGAGAGTTAGCTTCCAGGTAAGTCCATCTAAACGGTGCATAAAAATACACGACTTCCATTTATATTTGGTACGTTATAATTAGAGCAGTCAACTTACAATTATAATAATTATGAATAATTCTACATAGTAGTAAAATATCGTTGTTCGACGAGTCTCAAGTAGACAGTTAAAGATAGTTTATCAACTATCCTTAGAGGATCTTGTAGTGAAGCCAAGCATTCTATAAGTCTTGCAAATTATCAAATCGATGTGGTTTGGGAAGGATAATTTATTGTCAGAAAAAAATCCCAAATTTTTTATTCCATCTTTACAATTTAAGGAGGTAATTTTAGAATACAAATCTGTAGGATCTTTTTCCTGGTGAACGACACGGCCACACATTTGTCTATCTTTAAATTTAGTAGGTTGCTACTGCAATAATCAGTGAATCGGTCTCCAAAAAATATAGTGCGTCATTTAATGATGTCACAGTTTTAATAATTTTTAAGTCATTAGCGTACAATTCATGGTGTCATTAATAAATATGTTAAATAGAATTGGACTTAACTGTGAGCCTTGTGGTACGCCTGATGGTACAGCCACAAAATCCGGACACCGATCGCAACAGTCTGACTTCTATGTGGCTGTTGCCACATACGTCGAAAGAAACGCAAGACTTTAATAACTTTAAAAGGTTGCCATAAATACTAGTTTTTCCACTATAATCTTGTGTAATAATTCATGTATTGTATCAATGAGCGAGTGGATTTTGCCTCATATATCTGTATCTTAATAACCTTATTCTTTTGCAAAACTCCTATTAATTGGAAAAAGGGCAAAATAAGCCATTATCGTGAGAGCTTAGTATATAATTGCCTACTTTTATTAATCTCTGTGCTACGATCTATGTTTGCAGCAAAGCAATGTATAACATTTGGTACTCCGTTTTTGATATTCATGTTTGATTTTACTGTTTTATGAATAACAATATAACAATATGGAAAATAGTGTTTGCATCATCGCCTTATGTATTTGACCGACACCTAACCTGTTAATGAACAAAGGTAATGATAGAAAGTTGCCTTTTTATATTTCATAACAACCCATGAGACAGGGAAGGTAAATGTACTAAATATGTAAACCCCATTTACAAAGAAGGTAAGCGCAAACCTTTGCGTAGTAGTAATGAGTCATTAATAACGAGAAATGTCTGTTATTTAGAAAACAGGGCAATAAAATTTTAATGTTGTTGACTGTTTTTTTTTTGTTGATGAGTTTGATGATTTTAGAGACAAAAACTGATTATATGTTTGTTAAATATTTACACTTCGCGTGCGTCCAACATTGTATATATGCCAGTTATAAATTAGGTTATAGTCTATTAAGAGGAAGATTCAAAAAAATAGAATTGTTTTGATTGAGAAAAATATTGAGTGCCAGCGGAATTGCGCAGCCCGTTCTGTATATCAGTTTTTATTTCTGGAACTATTGGAATCTTTTGAGAGACCATACGGTCACCTCCCAAAAGAATTGGATACTCGCTCTAAAACGTTGGTATCAGTTCGTAACTATTTCACAGTGGAACGTTTGAAGCGTAGGTAATAGTGATTTTTTTTCCATAGCAACCATTTTAAATTAAGCTTAGTACACTACTTTGGATGGCACGTGATTCCGTATGAGACCGTAGCTGAACATTCTTTGTGATAGCTAATGACTGCGGCGAAACTGCGAAAACTGAGGACTGATGCTAGTAATTGTTAGATAAATCTCGGGTATTCAAGGAACTTTTCTATAAGCTGTTGGGTCGGTATTGCAGCTCCGCCCGAAGCGCGAAAACAATTTAGGCGAGTTCCCATCAGATCTATTTTTTTTTTATTTTAACAAATCACCGCTGGTAGGTACTACACGTTAATTCGCGTCGTAAGCATAATCGAAATGCACATGATCGTAATTCTATACATAATTAAACGGAACAGTTCAAATTTGTTCAATACATTCGATCTGTCGGATGATAATAAATATGTGGACACCCACTGTTTCTGTCATATTAGAATTTCCGATTTTCAAACGCTCAGAAAAGATTGAAACGACTTTTTAGAACAATTTACTAAAGACCACGTAGGTCTTTAGTAACGGCATTTACAGTAGAACATCCAGCTCTGAAACCAAATTGATGACTAGTAAACAAATTCATAGATTCAAAATAGCCAATAATTGGTTCTTTAAGATGGTTTTAAAAATTTTCGACACACCTGGTAAAAGGCTTATTGGCCTACACTTAGCTGGGTCATATAATTTTGCCTTTTTTGAAAATTGGTGTGACTTGGGCCATTTGAAGATCATCGGGAAAAAGATTTATTGCGATACATTGATTAATTAATCATAGTAAGCGGATTAATTAAGAAGTCTTCCTTTTTAACATTACTACAATTAAACCAAAAATATCAAAAGATTTTCTGTCTTTGATTTTGACAATTCCATTTTCTTTGCGCATTCACCTTCGGAGACCCTTTGAAAATTCAAGCAGTTTTTATTTGTGGTGGCGAAGAAAGAATTTCTTGAATACATTGGCTGTGAGCAGTTTCTAAGTGGGGTTATTATTTTTATTTAATCGTAACTTTAGATGATAAACCTATCATTTGCCTACTTCTTGGACTTATATCGCTCTCTTTTATAACGTTCTACAGTTATTTGGATGTTGTCGAAACAATGGGGTATCATGTCTCATTCGTTTTATCTTATGATTAAACAAAGCAATTTTTGGTAATAGAACCTACCTAACAAACCTAGTAAAGCAACCTACTTAAGAAACAACCTGTATAACTGTTTCTCTAATACACACACACTATATAGTCTTTTAATTTGTTAATATATGGATTAAAATATCAAATAAAGCATTTTTAAACGTTGAATGTTAAAAAACCTTGCTTTACTAGATCATCGAGGCAATGAAATCCGTCTGGCTACGAATGTCATCGGAATCACTCTGGATTGATTTGAAGATATTATCGAAAATTTCATAAAAGTATTTGTTTAATTAAAATTCGAGTCATGTTTTGTTGAATATACATATCGTTGTGTGTGTAACAAAACATAAAGCTGAAAATAGTTGTATGGTCAATATATCCAAAAATGTCACATCAAATCCAATATGTAATCTTTTATTTTAATTTTCGGTGGGTTTTATAGCTTTAAATTACTTACATTCGCGCTCAATGTGTACATATTCGAAAATTGAAATGGAGTAATATCTATTTTCGTTATTTTTATTATTTTATTCGTTTACATTTCCACTGTCTACATTTATTTCAATAATAACACTTTATTTTTGCGAATATCGTTTATTTATACAAATTAAATTTGAAAATTATATCTAAATTTACATTGATATGTAAATTTCAACTTTCAAATTTCATTTTTTTAATAACTAGTAAGTTATTAAAAAATGCAGTTATAAATAGTTTAATATGAGTTTAGCAAATACCTTATAAGTAGTTAATAAATAAACAGTTAACACTCTTAAGTCTAGAGTGTGAATTCGAAAACATCAATCCTATTAGATATATCTTATAATTTTTTCAGATAAAAGGCAACCCTACTGTTCTAATAATAGAATTAAGTGCAACAACAATTTATAATTATTGTCAACAAAACAAATTTACCACAGAACTTTTTTGGAAAACTCGAATGGTTCAAAAATTATTTTACTGAAAACGTGAAAAAAATGTTTGGAAGAGAAAAAAATACCAGATAAAGCGGTAAACGCTATCGTGCATTCATCAGATGTATTGAATTTTGATCTGAACTTCAAAGTTATTGATCAAAATTTGAATTAAAATATTAAGGTGGCCCACAGATTTTTTGTCTCCATCTGAAGGAGATTGTCATGAACTTACAGCAATTATGAAAAACTGAAACAGAAAAAAATAAAAAAAAGTTGGACGCTACTTTGGACAATAGACTAGTGCAAAGAATAAGATGATTGCTAGTTTAAAATTTATCATGCAAATGTTGAATTCTATTGATTCATGTTACTGGTTGGTTCTGAAGAAGTCATTAATTGGGATACTAGACAAAATGAAGATACAGGAGACTGTTTGAAAACAATATTTCAATGCAAAAAATCCTTTACTAAGGGGTTGAAAAAGGAGAAGCACATCGTGGAAACATTAAAGATCAATAATTATATTGCTGATATATTATAATATATACACGAACAGGGTGAGAAAACATGTTTTTATTCTTAGTACAGCAAAAAATTGAAAAATAAGAACAAAAAGAGACAGCGATCTCTTTTCAGCGATTTCTCACCCTGTTCGTGTTCTTCCTTTCTTGTTTTTTGTGACGTCACTACCGCGTCAGGAAAGTGTTTCCGACCATGCATTCTTATGTGATTTCCCATCGTCTACGTGTACTCCATCTTTCCTGAAAATTTGTAACCGCTGTGCTGGAACACCTGTATGTATATGTATATATATATATATATATATATATATATATATATATATATATATATACACTAATAAACAAAAAAAACAAAAAAAAAAAAAAAATATGTAAAAAAAAAAAAAAAAATAT
>JAWQRJ010003568.1:0-11909 GCA_033557515.1 Diorygopyx duplodentatus | reverse complement strand
ATATAATGCCAAAGCAGGGAATAAAATGGCAGATTATTTTTCTTTGCTTTGCTTTTTTATTGAAGATCTTTTATCTACCTCCTCTACTTTAGCAGGTATCTTTAATCAGAGATACGAAAGATGCAAAAATTAGATACATCATCCATCAGAAAAAAAATTGTTTTGCCGGTGTGATTTTTTTTTATATTTCTTCAAAATTACGTAATCCAAAATAACTTCATTAGGGTCTTTGCATCTTACAATGACTTACAATTACACGTACTTTTTTTATCTCCCAATTTTCTTGCACCTCCAATACTTCCAGAGATTTCTTTGATAATATGAAGAAAAAAATAATTTTTAGATAAAACTGAATCGTGTTGCAATTTTTTGATTTTCTCTTAAACTACTCATTTTAAGTACATATTCTAGACGATCTCTTACAGAAAATTAACTGATCTTTGCTTTTTTATTGAAAATTTTTTATCAACCTCCTCTACTTTAGTAGATATGTTTGATCAAAGTTATGAAAGACGAAAATGTAAAATATATCTATAAGGTAGACGATTTTTTAAATTTCTCTCAAGATAATAGAATATAGAAGAAATTGTAGGGAAGTTTCCTACATAACATTATTTGCTAATTATTTTTTACTTACAAAAATTTCCCGCATCTTTCATATTTTCCGACATATCTTTGATTGCATTAAATAAATCGCATTTTTTGGACAAAACTGTCTTTCTGCAGTTTCTAGTTTTTCTCTGAACTTATGGTGCTATAAATATTTTATAGGTAGTTTCTTACAGAGAATTCACATTTTTCTTTTCTTATCAAAGTTTCTTTATCCACCTCCCCTCCTTCAGCAGATATCTTTAAGCAAAATTACGAAAGCAGCAAAAATTAGAAGTTCTCGTTAGGCAGAAAACAAAATTGTATTTTGTCTGTGTAATTTTCAAAATTATGTAATTCAAAACAACTTTATTAGATTCTTTGTACTAAAAATTATTCGTTCTTTACTTGTTATGGTAAAAACTTTCTTGTACCTCCAATAGTGTGAGATAAAATAGTAAGGTGTTGTAATCTCTTGTTTTTCTCTTAAATTGTTCGATTTAAAAACATATTCTAGACGTTTTATTAGATAGAATTAACTGCACTTTCTTTTTCTATTAGGAACTGTCGATGTATTTCTTCTACCTTAGCAGACATCGTCCATCGAAGTTACGAAATATGTAAATATTAGATTTAAGAAGCCTTTGCAGTTTCCAAACCAGTTTTAAAACTTTCCTATTGGATTTCGATACATCAAGCGAGGCGAAAGGAACAACGATGTATAATCTAAGATTTTCTATATTTTAGCTGACAACAATATTTTTTTAAAAGGTATAATTAAGTTATGGAATTTAGGGAAGTTAGGGGACATTATTATTATTATTATTATACTGGGAATTAGTTTATGTTAGTACGCCGGAAAATAATTACTATCAGAATGCACTAGTGTACATTGTCAAAGTTTCAGTAGGAAGGGAACTAAAAGATAAAAATATTTTCCATAAGCTGGCGGTTTCGGTTATACCGAAAGTTAACAACAGCTTTGTTAATTTAAATGGAATAACCCCATTTTTTTTCTGAATCCACATTTAATTTTCAACAACTATCGTAATACGTTTGGCAGGCCTAAATTTAATCGTTTTCGAGCAACATTTTGAAAAATCGAATTTTCATAATTAGACTTATGCGATAATCTTCATACTTTACTAACCATTAGTTGAGATATTGAACTTTTCAGAAATACACCAGGCGGGACATTCTTACGTACGGTCTTTACAAAATTGAATTTTGAAACTTTAAATGACAAAAAGTATTTTTTTTAAATGGCACCTACCAATTATTTTTATCTTATCGAATGTAGAATTAAAATCCTCGTTAAACCGTATTAGGTATCCCCATACATAAAATGAACCATTTTCTGATTATTGAAGGTTTTTCGAGCTCTTGCTGCAAAAGCGATCTTTTGACAATACATTCATTTGTTGTAAATTGAGTTGCCTACCAATTAGTTATCAATTTTGACATTTATGTAAGTTGGGTTGGTTTATTTCATATTTAGGGTGAATCAATGCAAAATCGAGTTATCAAAATATTTCACATGTTTAGTTCTTGACAAAATAACGTAGTTATGCGTTGTTGTAGGCTTTCGCGACCGGTGTTCATATTTTTTGGCTTTCCATTCATTGCAGACGGCATCACCAGAACTAACTGATGATCATCAAGTTCTGATGATGACGTCTGCAATGAGCGGCGAAACGTCAACGGAGAGTTTCTTCACAGACGCGGCGATCACCGGAAAGCCAAAAAAAATATTTTAAAAACGTAGTTATGGTTTTAGCTTATTATATGGTAATCTAAGACATAAATTACTAAAGAAAGTTGATCACTTTCTTTACTAATGTATGTCTTAATATTATAATATTATTAATGTGTCTATCTTTTTCTTTTGGTAAAAAATATATGCAGAGTGTGTCCTTTCTTGGCACGGTTCCAAAATTTGAAGTAATTTTGATGATTGTAACAGATGCTATAGCTGCAGTAACTGAGTGGGTGTGGATCACTCACACGACTTTCTTTCACTTAACCCCCCGATCTTGAAACGGTGCGACTTTGGGCAAATAAATCGCTGTGAACGCTGAACATTTTATTCTTGTATTTATTCTAAGATGGTGCCGATTTGTGCGATTTGTAGTAATGTACCCCGGGAATAAAAGAACATTTCCGAAGAATGAGTAAAGGTAAGTTTATAATAAATTAATCCAAGTAAATTCAGTTGTTTTACTCCTAATCTAAAAACCGAAGAAACGAAACTTACCAGGCAGGTTCCAGATATAAAGAACTGTTTTGAACACATGAAGAAATAAAAGGCAAACCAAACATAACGATAAATTTACATAATTTTCATTAATAAAATTTCAGTATTTTCTCTTTTCCTAAATAGTAAAAACATACCAACGCCCTTAGAAAAATACATTTCTTAAATTTATTAATAAACGAATCGAAGTAACAAGTGGGCATAATCATAATAATAATTATAACATGCAAAATTAACGTAAACTGTTTCAATAATGGGAATGTTTATATAAAAAAACATGGGGTTTCCTCGAACTTTCTTTCACTATCCTTCTCCGTTTGTATTTTCGTACTTTTTTTCGCCTATTTAAAGCGTTTAAGGGATTGTCTTCGGTAACTTTTTCGGACATTTCCTAGCTTTTTGCAAAAGGGTCGTAATAATACAAACATAATAAATAAATTGAAATAAACATGCTGCTAACTAATAACGATTCCTTTTTTTTCTCCAGTCCCCTTCCCCTCCAGTCCCCCTTCCCCTCGAACACCCCATTAAATTTTTGTTCGTAGTGCTGCATTGTCTTTGATTAATTCGCCGTGTCGACGAACGCCAATACTTTTGTAGGTGCGAATAAACCAACATCTGCAAGGAAAACACCCCTACAACTATCAGAAAGCTAGAAAATGTCTAAGTTACCGAAGACGATCCCATTATTGAAACAGTTTACGTTATTTTTGCATGTTATTTACCCCCAATTGTTACGTTTATGGATAACTCACAATTATAAGTTTACATTAAGTTGGTTTTTTGGTACTGTAGAGTCGTGCGAGAACCGACGACTGTCGACCAAAAGGGGCAGAGAGGCATTCCGGAAGTCGTGTGTCCACTCCGACGGGCCTCTACCTAATGGAAAAAACATATATTCTGTACCCTGACTACCCTGAAGCATTTACATACGACGGAAATGTTTTGTATTGTAGAGTTTGCGAGAAAAATATTTCATGCACATAAAAGTTTCAAATAAACCAGCATCTCAAGACAAATCTTCATATCGCAAGATTGCAATAGAAAGGGTCACGACAACAGCTTATAACAATGCAATGTTTCTCTTCACAAACTTACAAATCCTACCGTCAAAGATTTTCAAAAATTTCAAAAATCACATACCAACAATTTACCTACATGTTCTGGAAGAAATACGCAATGAACTCAGGGATAACATTATTTGGATTTCAGCTGACGAAACTACCGACAGTTGCGGCCGTTACATTGCGAATTTAATTGTCGGTGCATTAAAACTAGAACCTTCTTCTTCCTACTTGGTAACCTGCAAAGAACTTGAAAAGACAAATCATTCTACGATCGCTAGATCTGTGAATGAGGGTATTAAAAAAATATTTCCTGAATCTTCTGCAGATGAAAGAGTGTTTATATTTCTCTCAGATGCTGCTCCCTGTATGGTCAAGGCAGCCAAAGCCCTCCAGATATGCTATCCCAATTTGATTCATGTGACGTGCTTTGCTCACGAAGTACATCGACTCGCCGAAGAAGTACGATCTGAAACTGATTTCATCAACAAAGGCAGTGTTCCTTAAGGTACCTGCTCGCAATAAGGCCTATAAAGAAAAACTGCCTAATGTGCTTTTACCTCCCGAACCAGTGGTAACTCGATGGGGAACATGGATTGAAGCTGTATTATTTTACAATGAACATTTCGATGCCATCAAAGGTATAGTAAATGACTTCGATACTGCAGAGGCTATGGTAGTTTGTCAGTGCAAGGAAGCATTTAAAGACTCTAGTATTAATTATCTCGTAATAAGCCAAACCCGTCAACTTTGCGTTGCTATTTAAATGTAGAAGCCTCTGTCAGCACTATATTGTGAAAAAATAATTTTTTTCTGAAATTGAGGATACCGATAAGAATATCCTTAAGGCACTCTAATCTTAATAAAGGCTCCATAAGTGCGAAAAATAAATCCAAGTGTTTTGGCAGCAGCAGCAACAATCAGTTGGATGTGCTCGATAAAAGTAAATCTCTGATCGAAGACAACGCCCAAATTCTTAATAGAGGCTTTATTTTAGGCTCAGTGCTATTATTGTGAGTGCTATGCAAAATATAACTTCTGACAATATACACAATTTACATTACTCTTTGTACTAATAAAAGCAAATAGAAATGTTTTAGTTAATGTGAATAAGTTTTTTTATACAATTGTTATTCTCATGTTAGCATATTTCTGAAAATACTGACACGTTTATAAACGATGTTATGATCATTCGGTAATAAAGAATAAAGTTATTTTATACATTTATTATTAATTGTAGTATTTATTAGATAAAATTACTTTTCTAATTGGAAATACAAAATTCATCTTTTCTACTACATATAATCTTCAGATTTTAGGATAAAGCTCAATAAAGCTTTACTTTATATTTGTTTTATTTCTCGTTCCCATTTTTAATACTTATGTAGAACAAAAAGTTATATCCGTTTTTGCAAAATATTTTTTAATTTTCAAATTATTTCATTAGGCAACTTAATATGCGCCGATTGCTTCAACACACCAAGCGCCATCTTCCAGATAATGTCCAAAGTTTTTTTCACCTAAAATGAAGCATTAACTTCTCTATATTTTGCAATTTTCTTTATGCAGTCCTGATCTGTACACTATTATTGCCTGGACAATTTGGATTTTAGAATTATTAATTAACAAAATATAATTAAACATCGCCAGTCGTGAAATTTAAAGTACATGGCGACATCTAGTGAATATTTGTAGTACTCCCAGTTGACCAACTAAAACGAGGTATTGACGGATCGATAATGTAGGATTCTTGGTGGCGACACCAGGACATAACCTGATCATCTGACGTGTCCATAATTCTAATTCGTGCGGTTTAACGTCAAATATTTGCCCTGAAATAGAACTAATTACGAATATGCATTCTGTACTTCAAAGAGGAAATGCAATCTTAGCATACGCATTAAGTGTTTTAGCTTGTTTAACGTTTGTGTGTTTTGCGTCTACCGTTTTTCTAAACTATCGCACAACTACTGTTTTAGATACTGTGAAGGTGGTCGTGTAAGTACGAAATTAACAGTAAGCAGTAACCCTGCTGAATAAAAAATGTTTTGCAGGAAGAACGTTCCGGACTACAGTGCATCCAGAGAAAAGAATGATCTCGGTTTCTTAACGTTTGATCTGCAAACGGATCTTACTCATTTGTTTAACTGGAACGTAAAGCAGTTGTTTTTATACTTAACGGCTGAATATGAAACAGCAAATAACAAACTTAATCAGGTAAGAATTTATACTATTGTATGATAAAAAGTTTACTCTTCTATATTTTTTTTCAGGTTGTTTTATGGGATAAAATTATTGTAAGAGGGGACAATGCTGTCCTTGACTTTAAGAATATGAACACCAAGTACTACTTCTGGGATGATGGCAATGGTTTAAGGTGAGTTTTTTTTTGTGAGTGGATACATTTTAATATCTATCCTTCTATTTTAGAGCAAATAACAACATAACATTAACGTTATCATGGAACATCATCCCAAACGCTGGTCTGCTACCAAACATTTTTGCTCATGGCAGTCATAGTTTTAAGTTTCCAGTAGAGTACACAACCACTAGAATGTAATTTCATTAAATCGTCTAAATAAAAGGTTTCTGCGAGACACACAGCTTTATTTTTTTCTCAGTAAAACTGTTTTGCCTTAATATCATTTATTTTATAGTGAGTATGTAACAATGTAGATAAATAAAAAAAAATTAAATATAACATACTGTGAGAATAATTGACACATATACAAGACTAACTCATTACAATACTAGTGCAAACACACTTAAAATAAATTAGTAAACATAGTAACAAAAGGTGACAGTTTGAGGCACAGTGTTAGTTCATAATAACAATCATTTTATCTGATCGGTTTGTACAAATTTGTCTTCTGTATGTGGAGTTGTCAAAGGCCTACCATACGAACCGTGCTTACACGAAATTTCTAACATTTCCCGTAAACCCTACAAAAAAATTTATTGTCACAAAAAAATAAAAGTATATTTTTTTGTGTACCTTATTTTCTGCTTTTAAACTTGATACTACTTCTTCATCATTACAAGATTTCATTTCGTCTATCAATGCGGCTTTATCCATAACAACAGCCATTTCTTGTATTTTTTCTGCTTGTTCGGTAATAATTTTTCTGTACCGCTCATCTTGTTTTATCGGAAAGTTTATTCGGGACTTATAAATTTGCTCGGTGGTATGTTGTCTATATTTGGACATAATGTGCTCTAAAGCCGTCTGGTGCTCTTCTAAGGCCGCTCGTAATTCACGATTTTCCTGTTGAATTTCTCGTAAATGCCTATTTTCTTTTTGAATATTTGCTATCAGTTGCGAGTGCGGCGTTTGATGAGCGACTTCGTTCAGTTGTTCCACCTCTTCCTGGTACTGTTTCATCGCATCGATTTTCTTGTTGATGGCATGCGTCTCGTTGAGCAACACTTCAGCAATACTGTCCCGTTCTTTTAGTCTACCGGCTAACCGTTTTGCATCCGTTATTATTTGTTGAATTGTTAAAGACATGTTTCTGCTAAATAAAATTCACTTTGATCGTATGCCTACACTAAAACCATTACGACTGCTAATACGGAAAATATACACATTCGACACTAATTAACCATTAACTAATTAATTGTTTAGAGTACGCAGTTTTTATTAACACTTGATGGAAACATCTGTCCATCTGTCATATTTGTTGACATACCGTAATGAAAATATTCCTACTTTGAGACAGAACTACCAATGTTAAAATAACAAAATTTACCATGTTGATGATTCTAGTTATTTTAGTACATACGCAGTACAATCTAAAACCCGGAAATCTACGAGGTTGCTATGAAAAGTATGATACTATCAGGATCTTTTCATCAGCAAAGAAGTGTTAAGGCTGGGTTATGTCCTTGCAGATTCGGGTCGGTAACGAATTCATCAAATACGTTGATACGAAGATATTTAATGAGATTTTTCAAGTCAAAAGTTTCATTGTGTTGTGGAGGCGTTTTTTAATCACATTTTGTTAATTAATAATCCTAAAATTCAAATTATTTGATTAAATTTAAACATATCTCTGAAATGGAAAAATATTGTCAATTTCAGAAAAAAATGATTTTTTCACAATATAGTGCTGACAGAGGCCTCTACATTTAAATAGCAACGCGAAGTAGACGGGTTTGGCTTGTTACGAGATTTTTTATAACATAAACCTGCCCTACCCTTAAAGTTAATAGTGTTAAATACTAATGGAATAAAAACAATAATAAAAGTGTAAATTATGTATTATTATACATTATTATGTTCTTCCTAGTTTTTCCCTTTATCAGGGCAATCCAGTAGTACCCAAATATTGGGTTGGCCAAAAAGTCTGTTTTACCAAAATGGTAAAACCCACTTTTGGCCAACCCATTACAATTTCCTGCAAGAACCAAAGAAAAAATGGGCAAAAATACTAGAAGGATTTTCAGAGAGCATTTATTGCAAAAAAAATACAGTTTTCCTGAAACATTTCACTTATTATACTTGTATAAAATACTGCCATTAAATTTGTAACCCTAGAAATATATAAATGGCATCGTCGTAGAGATCAGTGATAATGGCGCATTGTGTGGCTCCTGATCGATATTAGCGTCACGAATTATAACTAACTGTAGTTACTAAAAATACAAAAGTGCCTACAACATATTATCCTAAAAATAAATTACTGTACATAGAAAATATTCCTGTCTAATTTTCGTATAAAAAAACCTGTACTATTTTTACAAAATAAAAAAAAACAAACTGCTTGTTAAATCCGCAATTAATGAAATTCGCAGAAAACAATCTAAAATGTAATATAACGCGGTATAACTAGTCAATAAAAATATGCAGCTGTAAATAAGAGTAAATGGCCAATATATGGCACCCATTCTTAATAGAGTAAAACAAAAAAAGTACTAAAAACTTCACTTGCCAGTGTAGAATTTAAAAAAAAATCTTGTAATGGCTAGTTGTTAATTATTCATACTATGTCAATGGATTCGTTTCTAAGAGAAATGTCGGCGGCATGTAAAAATTTCGCAGACTTATATTTTGACCGAATCGCCTGTTGCTCCATCATGGCTGCACCTCTATACAATTTATATAAAAATTCAATTGTTTTCTCCATGTCTTTCAATGTGTATCCCGTGCACTCTTGCAAAGTACTAGACCAGGGTTCAGCGTACAAAGTATGTCTGGCAATTGCGATTGCTGAAGCAGCGATCATCGATGGCAAAAGTTCAAGTGTTGGTTCTGCCTCCAGCAATGACAATTCACTGATATACTAAAAATGGGTACTTATCGACTACCTGCGTGGATATTCCTAACTATACTTACCATTGCCAAGAACATCATGTTTTCGGGTAAATTATTGGCTATGCACAAAGCGGTGATGAAGGTGTACGGAGTCGGAATGGAAAGCTCAAAATCTAAAATGCGTAAAATTAAAATTTCCATTCTGGTTACTTGGCGTTTGTGGTAGGTGTCGTCGGTAATGTAGACAAATTCACCGACATCCGGTGGATAAATTTCTTCGTATTTGCTGAAAACAACTATCGTTTTCTTACGCCACTTTGCAATGTTAAACACTTACGAAGCAATGAACATCGCAGCAGTACCGACCAATTGCAATTTACCTCTTACCACAGACATATAGCTCAAAAATCTGTCTATGTAATGGACAGATAAGTACAGAGTTTCAGTGTGCAACTTATATTCTTCCGCAACTTCTACCAGCCAGTCCACCAAAATTGCACGCATGTTATGGGTAATGTCAGGTTGCTTGCGCATGTATCCCGGCTTGGGACGATTCAGTTTCTGTAAGACCAAATTTGCGATAAAACAATCCCAAATTTCACAAAGAAAGTAACAATCACCAACCTCTCTTTCCTTCAAATGGTCCAAGATGTTACTTCTGTATTCAGGGCACTCAAAGAAGTAGTCTTTGGCATTCCGGTTGGTAGCAACGGTTTTCTCCATTTTATCAGTAGCGGCCTTCTCGATACTCATCGGCGAGCCGATGATCCTATCAAGTTCCGGATCGGATATAGATACCGGAATATCCTTCTGAGGGATGGATAGAGCTTGTTTCTGCAGGCGAGCGGCCATCTCCTTTACCTCTTTCTTGGTTACAAACCGATCTTCTTCGGTGCCCTTGTACACGTTGCAGTAGATGTCCTTTTCATTACGTTTTTTCTGCCTCTCTACTTGTTTGTTCTCTTCGCCAGCGTCCTCGTAGACTTTGAAAGCTTCAAACTGTGCCACCGGAACGACCGGCACGCCCTTGGTGCCAAACTTTTTCTGAGGGATGTTTTCCCGGCCAGCATTTTGGGACTAAAAATTTTCAATAGAAAATATGCACCAACCAAAGAAAGCTTATAAACATAAGTAGGTAATAAAACAGTTCCAAAAATATATTTCCTACCCCATTTAGATCAGCATGGAGAATTATATGCTATTTTGATTGGTCATTCAGCTACAAATGGTATAAGTATGCAGATTGTAGTGATTTTTAGTGAAATTGTAAAAGTGGTTTAGTCGCCATTTTCCTGGATAAACCAGACCTAAGATTGAAACAACCACAATTGTTTTGGAACAGAATGCTCAGAACATGAGTATTCTGTATCTTTCTCTATCTTTATAAAAGTACTGAGTAATTGCTACAGAAACTTATATACAATTTGCCCAAGAACGGTTGTAACAATTACTTGAAAACTACACTTTCTAATACACTATGCTAACCTTTAACTTTTCACTTTTAGGTTATAGAAAAGCATGTGTCCGAAAACGTTTTCTTAAAGAGCCACATTCCCCTAAAAGGAGTGCTATATTATCCCCGTGAGCCTATTTACTTTCTCTCTATAATACTTTCTCTATACTTTCTCTATAAAGAGAAAGTAATGCATTCGGTCCAAAATTTTGATGTCGACATTTTGATATATCTTGGAGAATCGGACTATTTTAAAACTAATGGTACCATTTTGCGTCTTTGGCAATGCCGAAATACAGTAAAGGTAAATATTATTTCATTTTTAGTTTCTACGAACAAAATAATACCGAGTTTCATTAATGTTTACCTCACCTAAACCAAACGGTTTTTTAAATATTTGGCATTTTGAGGAAATGTGCTAATAATGTTAATATGATGTGTACTGATGTGTACTAATTGATTGCATTTATTGTCAAACTGGCAAGAAAAAAAAGTATACAGAGTGTCCAAAAACTTGTTTAATTTAAATTGAACACTCTGTATTTTATGCTAAGAATAGATGTACAATATAATTGTGTATCGAATACTATTATGCTTGCCTATACTTAACTCTTTACGATTTCATGGAAAACGCACATTTTTCAGAATGCAAACAAATTTAATATTTATCAGGTCACCTATGGCATTTTGACTAGTCAAAATTGCTTGTTACAAACCCCAGGTTATTATTAATATTTTAAATATGATGTAGGTACTAGTTTAAACAATGAATAAAATAGTAATAAATGGTGGAAACACATTCTGATAAATGTTACTAAACTCAACCATATTCTCTTTTTAAAACTCTCAGTAACATTTGTTAGCACTTCTGGGTTTATGCTCTCGAAAGCCTTCTCAAATGTGTTATTATCATATTATCTGGTTCAGTTCTTGTTGGAGGCGTCAAGGAGGCCATAAACAATTCCCTTTATGTATCCCCATAAAAAGGATCCATCGATTTTTAAAAATACACATTTAAAAATGCTTCGACCCCACGATGGAAGTGTGGAGGAGCTCCATTCAACTGCAGCCACATTGATCTCCTTATGTCTAAGGGAATGTCTTCTAATAAGATTGGAAATTGATTTATCAACAAAACCAAAAACAATATTCCATTTAAATGGCATTGGAAAAAATAAGGACCAATTAAATATCCTCCCAATATTCCACCCCATACATTCAGTGACCATCTGTGCTGATTATTAATTATTCTACATTGATGCGGATTGGAATCAGAATAGTAATGAAAATTATATC
>JAWQRJ010003567.1:0-11909 GCA_033557515.1 Diorygopyx duplodentatus | reverse complement strand
ATTGTTTACAGAATAATTGTAGGTTTGTGTGTACAGTATTTCTTGCTATATATGTTTTTATGCAATTTTCATTATCTATTACAGTCAAAAACAAACTAACACCAAATACAGATAAAAAATGAAATGGGGGGCAAGCTCTGTTAGAGGTGGGAAACAATCTTTTTTTTTAACCCCCAAGCGAACTCGGTCTTCCAGTTACTGTTACTTTAAACCTCAGGAAAACTCTCAATAAACAGATATTATACAAAGCCCTACAAATGCCACACAAATACAAAACGTAGCTAAGTCGGATGTTTTTGCGCACTAAACAGTTAGGTTAGGCACAAACATGTAGTTTAAGAATCTTGCGCATATGCGAAACAAAAGTCAAATACCGGGTTCTTTCATGATAATTAAAATTCTTGAATATTACTAGAATCGTTCTCAGGAAGTATTGCACAAGCAGTTATACGCAATTAACAAACTGTTCTTGAAAAGTTTAAACTTGAATAAAGCTAAAGGGGAAGCCAGAGATTTCAAGGGGTTAATACAGATTCATTTCCAGAAGAAGGCTAAGATCTGGTCAGTCAGAATTTGTAGGATTTCGTATTATTTAGTTTTTGACGTGATAAGAGAAAAGAAGAAAATTGTGTGGATGGCCAAGATTTGAAACGACTATTTAAATATCTCTAAAAAAGGTTATTTTTGTTATTAACAAGGTACAGTTGATAAGATAATGATGATGAGAATGATTATGGGTTTGAACATGTGTTGTTTAAATTTTGGAAAATTGCAAATATTATTTAAAATCTGCAACTGTTCAAAATTTGTATTTTTAGATTGATTTGCGAGATACCTTTATTCCAAATTACCTTTAAAAAATAATTAAACCAGGCGATATCAATTATGCGAAACTGTTCAAAGTATAAATCAAAAACGTCTGGTCAGTTCGTTGTTTTGTTGATGAGAAAAGGCAGCAATGCGGTAATGGAACATTAAATGACTTATCACGCAAAAATGCAAATGCAATCATTCGTATGCTAATAACTTCGGCTCATGTTAGTAGATTAGAGTTTTATATTGCAGTTGGTAGTTCGTGCACGCGCGCCTCTTCCCCAATGTCGTCTCAATGATACTTGGTTAAAGCGATGCGCTAACAATGAGCCCGTCTGGTTTACGCGACAAGATAAATAAACGAACTTGAAATAGATACGAGAGGTAAACATCTACCGAGGCAACGCCGTCTACCGTCTACCGATTAAGCATTACCAATACTCTCGTTGTATTGATGCAATTAAAATATTGAATATTGTTTCGTGACTCCACATTGAAGAGATATCTACAGAAACATTTTAGTATCCAGCAGATTATCTGATTTTTACTATCTTGATGTTGCACTTAGTAACTTCACTTTTAAGCACGTTTTAATCCTAAAATTTGGCAATTTAAGTTGGGTGACATAAAGAAAATTGAAGTGAAACAAAACGTTATTTCTAAGACAGTGCGGGAGGTAGTTTTAACTAGACAAAGGAATGAAAAACGATTTGTCTAAAAAAAGTAAACATTTTTCCAATATTGAATGTTGTTCTAAAAAAATAGTTTCCAACTGAGAATCACTTGTAATAAAGGCATTTTTATTCATTTATTTTATTAAAATAACTATTTTATTCAAAGCTAAGTTTACAATTAAAGCAAAAGATGATTGGGTTATGAATTGAAAGCTGTCCTTTTTACGACTTTGTACGACTTCTTGAAAATCCACTACTTGCTCCAGTGATCTCTAGACTGGCAAATACAACCAGACACACAATTTATATCGGGTACCTAACAAGTAGGTGTAATTATTTTGGGCTAACCGTGCTATCTAAAAATACACTTAAACCGATTACAGCGCAGTTACGAGTGCACGAGACCACTAAAAAACAATTGTTCGCTTATTACGTGCTCTTAAAAGAAATGTTTACTGCTCCTTAAACGACGTTTTACATATATATCGCCCGTTTAAATAATAGATTGTTGTTATAAAATTTGTGCGTTAAAAGAAGCGAGAAAGCCGTAGCACTGCGAAAATCGTGTTCATGAATTTTAATTTATGAAAAACGGTAGTTAAACGGTAGTTAAACGTAACACATAAATTTGTACGAGTTGTTTGGGTACTCACCATATAACTATCGATAAGAAAATCCACGTGTAAAGGCTTTTATACGCCTTACAGCATTATCACAATGCATATCTCCCAGAAACGGCATGTGTATGTTATAAAAGCAAAATCACAGGGAAATGTTTGCGATTATGCAAATATCTAAGGCAACATAGTATACAGGTATTTTTTCATCACACAAACCCATAAAGTGTACACGTGACGATTACAATGAGTCACGATGTTTGATAAAACATGTTTTTTTTATAAATTACAATGTATTTTATCATATTAGGAGTATAATTTTTCAATATTACCATCCAACACCTTATTATATAACACCTTATTTTTGTTAAAAATCCAGTTTGCTAAAAATCCATTTCGGCAACTTATTGTCAACTCTAAATGAAGAATTAAATTAATTACTTTACAGCAAAAAATTTTTGCAAATGTATTAAAAATTCCTTAAAAATAGACATTTATCTTGAAAAAGTTGCTGATTTGAGATACACAAATAAGTCAAACTATACTTCATTCAAAGTGAAAAAGTGAGAAATTCAAAATGGCGAATCTACTATGGCTCAACAAAACTTAAAAGTTAATATCTATAAAGAAAGAGTGTGACACTCTTTAAATATGTGTTGTATGTGTTACGGCTTATTATAGTTACTCTGCTGTTGTTTCCACTTTTTAGTATTAAAAAGCAACAATAACTGCATGGGCTTTGTAATCATTGTAGCTGTAGCATTGGCTTTGTTTTATTAGTTTGGGAGATAAGGGTTTGTCCAGTCGTTATTAGATAGCGTCGATAATTTTTATTTATTCGGAAATTTTTTCTAATGAAGGGGTGTAGATGGGATCACTTTCTTCCAGTGGAGATCGTGAACGAGTAACATGAAAAGTGCGTTAAAAACAATAAAATGTGTTAAAAAGAGTAAAATCTTTAAGACTTGTCTGATTTAAAGTTTTCCTAATTTTTTTTATTCAGTCGTATGTGATGAGAAGATTTAATTAGCCGTTCGTTGCTTGGATAAGGAGGATTTTTAATTTGGAGCCATTTTTATTGAACTGTCCTAAGTCGATTACTACCCAGAGGTAAGCTTTTGTCTGCTTTTGTGTTTAAGTTTAGGGTTGTATGTATGTATTTTTGGGGTTTAAGTATTCTTTGGGGTTTCCTATCTTTTATTATCACACGGTGTCTTTTTCCTGACCACATGTCATTCGGTGCAGATTGGAAACTTATCTGATTCCTGGAGGTTCATCTTTGTCTTCTTAAGTAATTGCAGAGTGCGTGG
Organism: Diorygopyx duplodentatus; assembly: GCA_033557515.1. Lineage (NCBI taxonomy): Eukaryota > Metazoa > Arthropoda > Insecta > Coleoptera > Scarabaeidae > Diorygopyx > Diorygopyx duplodentatus. Next base: position 8,495 of record JAWQRJ010003567.1, on the reverse strand, counting down.
AAATCAAAAGATCGTTCTACTTGTGCGAAAGTCATTCCATTGTAGAGGTTACACATCGTTCCCGAGAGTCAACCCTTTGGCTTAGAAGAATATCTTCCTGTGGCGAGAAAATATCTTTTGCCACGTTTGACCACCAAACGTGAAGGTGTTTTTGCCGTCCGTTACAGAAACCAATCGTTACGAGAGATCGTCGTCGGAGAAGTGGATTTCCCAGATACGTAATGCTAAAATATGGTATTTGATTACGTAATTTAGTAAACTTCATTACTTGTTTTGTAATGGAACTTTATTCAATTTAAATGTTTATGTTATAAACACAACCCTAAAAGGAGTGTTTGAATTTTTACATATTTTGCTCATATCACTTGTTTTGCTCTCTTATTCAATCTTATTCAATTCGAATAGTTATTTATAACTTAAAATTACAATGTGATAAAATCACATTGTGTAAGACATCTAAGGGGGTTGAGCCTCCACAGGTGGGTCTCCTCCACACCTCCTTCCAAACATTTCTATCTGGCGTAACTTTGTTGGCTTCCGTCTATCTTGCACGTTTTCTTCATACTATCTAAGTTGATTTTGTTTTATCCCTTTCTCCAAAGATCTGATCTCTAAGCTTTCTCTGTGCGATATGTTTCTTATTCTATCCATCCTTGTCTTCTTTGTCCCCATCTTAGATCTTTCTCAAGAATCTCATTTCAATTCCTTGTTATTTTTCTTTTATATGTTTCCATCAAAGCCCAAGTCTCCGATCCTTACGTTATTATGGGCGTCACTACTTTCTTGAAGATCTGTCTTTTGGGATTTCATTTTTATTTAGAAAAGATTGTTTAATACTGTTAATACTTTGCCTCCTGCTATTCTCTCCTCCACCTCTTCTTCCAGTCTACCATCATCCGATATGATTGATCCCAAATACCTTCCCCAGCTTCGCTTCTCCTGGTTATTACTGTGTGCAGTCCATATAACCATATTTTTTTGTTTTTTGTCCTTTCCTTCCTATAACCATGATTTTTGGTTTTTCTTCGCTAATCCCCAAATTTATATTTCCCAGTGCACTCCTTGTAGATCTCCAAGTTCCTGTTTTGCGTCCCCCGATCTTTTATTTCCACTACTTCCACTCTCTTCATCTTCCATTACCCTATTTCATATTTTTTAGTTTCCTCTTTAGCTTCTTTTATAGCTTCGTCCAGGATACTTTGTGCAACACCTCTATCACATAGAGTACTCCAAATATCTTCCCTTTTAATCCTGTTGAAGGCTTTTTCCAACGTGATTTTCCTTCCTTAATCATCTTTTCAAGAAAGAAAAATTCGAAGAGGAAAAATGTAGAATGTAAAATCTTGTCAATTTTTCTGGAATTTTTTGGAAAGAAATTTTGTTTTGCAAAGAAAAATTCCAGAAGAATGTAAAAAGCACCCTCTTCTACATTTCTCTGAAAATTTTCTTGGGTTTTTTATTGTGTCTACAACATTTAATCTTCTGATTTAGTATCTTTCTGTTCGTTAACAAGGAAGACACTGACTGAATTTAATAATTTATTTTATATGTGATACAGAGTTGTTGAGGGTTGAAAAAGAACATTTTCCACCGTGTAGATAAAACAAAAGCGTTAGGACGTCACATAATGTATATGGAAATTGTAAACAACATTGTATGAAAAATAGTACAATTTTTCCATCAACACAGTTTTCGTACAACAAACTGATCATTTAAATAACTAACTATTAGTTATTGATTTGGAAAAAAGTTTTGAAGAGAAAATATATCAATATTTCTAAGCAATATTTCTAACAATAATACAAATCGCATGATTCATAGCAGTTAACGTTACATAGATGTATAAAACAGTAATAAAAGGGGAAGTTCTCACAGTTCACTCTCCAAAAACTTTATAGTACATACTTTATATTTTTCAATCAAATGCTTAATAATGATTCCTTCATCAATTTGAATAACAGTGAATATTTTATAACAGCTAAAGTATACCAGTTTGCAAGCGTTAATTGCAGATATTAAGAATACGTAGATTATGATCGGCTTTTCATCGGTATTAAAATTGAGTGTAAGTAAAATTTCTACTGAGAATCTATTTCAAACTTTATTGGTAAAATTGCAGATTTTGAATTGTTCACAATTTTGTAAACGCTTCATCAAAAAGAATATGCTTCACAAGTCTTATACACTGTTTTCAGTCAAACGCTGGTGGTGAAAGTGCATTGTTTGTACGTAGAATAGCATACATTTCGCAACATTAGAAAATTCAATTAAAGTGAGTAACTACTTACGTCAGATACTGTATAAATCTGGCATATAAATCCTTGTGGATTATTAACTATTGTATTAGAGTTAAATTTTATGACTCACTTAATATTTCCTTTCGATTAAATCCAGGAAAGTAAATAGTGTGAATAGAATTTTTGGCAACCTAATAACAAAATCCATCCGCGTAAATGGAATGGACGCATTGAGAGTAACAAAAAACTTGCAATGGCTCACAGCTGACGTTTTTTGTTTTAATAAGAATAACAAACAGAATTACTCAGCGCGAAATTTATTTTATTATTGTCTGGCAATTTTATGATAATATGAATACCAGATGTGGGTGAATCAGAGTACGACAAATAACTGACGTGTATTTGCATTTATGCTATACGGAGTGTTGTTTTTAAATCCCAGTAACAAACGTTGCATTGTTTATTGTCCAATTTCAATAATTAAAAAAATTGTTTCTTTTCCAGCTAACTTTGATTTATTTTTAAAACGTCAAAAGTCATCGTTTTCTTTGTGGATATGAAATGCTGCTTTAAATGTATAATCAAATTTCACATCAACTCAACTCAAGGTAACTGGACATTTGGAGGCGTCGGATGAACCGAATGCATTGAATGTATTTTAACTTTTCCGTTTAAATATTCTATGCCATCAATGAAAGAAGCACCGTTCTTCAAGCCAGAAGCACTACAATCGACGTCGAAGTAAGAAATTTACAGAGTTTACAGATTTTTTTAATTTCTTGTTTATAACAGTCGTTTCTTTATTTTCCAATTTATTGCTAAGAGGTTTATGTGCGGCCGTTCTCCTATGAGCCATTCGCGAGCGAATACCAGCCGTGCAGACGAAAAAAATAATAATAATCCGTCTAATAAGAGGTGTCCCTCCTTCGGACGTAGCAGGCTTATCTTTATCCTCTTTGGTCTTATTTTTTCGTCCATTTTGCATAGTCAATTCTCTTCACTGGCATATCAGTCCAGATTTAATACGGTCGAGGCGCGACTGACACGGGTTGACGGAGACTTCAATACCCGCCAAATGAGCGATAATGCCCGCACAAAGGGGTCGCGCATGAAAAATTGCCCGTCCGGACAGACAGCGAGCGTCTGGGACGAGCGGTCACCCTGTCTCCCACCTTGCAGTCGCGCCAGACGGCCGAGTGCTTCATTCGCCGCTCGCTTGTTTCTTTTGCCCACTGCCGGGGCGTTTTGTTTTTTCATACATTGACGGGCTTCGCTTTCCTTGACTTGGTAGGGATCGAGCAAGCTGTGGCTCTACCAGAGCCCGCGCATGCAACTACTATACTAGACGTGAGCAGACAAGAAGGTGCATTTCAGGTTTATAGCAGAAAAATAGGATTGCCGAACATGTTTAAAAAATGCTTAGAAAGTAAGGAAACAAGTCGTTATCAACTTTGGTTATGGTTACTTTATCTTACCTTGATGTGCCGTTTTGATGATATCTTTAAAAGATGTGCAAATTTGAAGTGTTTGATTTCCTGGTTATCCAAAGCTTTTTAGTTAGTTTTTTAATAGCTTAATATAACTTAAGTTTTGTATCGTTTGTACAGTTTAGTAAGTCTTTCGCGTTGATAACTCGATTTCCAAATGATACATACCCTAATTTGTCATCCTAAATATGAAGTCCAGCAACCTAAGTTACATAAACGTCAAAATTGATAACTGATTGGTAGGCAACTCAATTTACAGCAAATGAATGTATTGTCAAAGGATCGTTTTTGCAGCAAGAGCTCGAAAAACCTTCAATAATCGGAAAAGGGTACATTTTAGGTATAGGGTAAGCTAATACCGCTTAACGAGGATTTTAATTCTTAAAAAAAATACTAAAAATCAGTTTTGTCATTTAAAGTTTCAAAATTTTATTTTGTAAAGAACATACGTAGGAAGTATGAACATTATCGGATAAGTCTAATTATGAAAATTAGATTTTTCAAAATGTTGCTGCGGTTGCATAATTTTTGCGAAAAATTCAATATCTCGAAAACGATTAAGTTAGGCAAAAACGATTAAGGCCTGGCAAACGTATTACGAAAGTTGTTGAAAATTAAATGTGGATTAAGAAAAAAAAATTGGGGTTATTCCATTTAAATTAACAAAGCTGTTGTCAACTTCCGGTATAACCGGAACCGCCAGCTTATTGAAAATATTTTTATCTTCTATTTCCTTTCCTACTTAAACTTTGACAATGTACACTTATGCATTCAGATAATTAATAATTATTTTCCAATATACTAACGTAAACTAATTCCCAGTATAATAATAATAATATTTCATAACTTAATTATACCTTTTAAAAAGATATTGTTGTCAACTAAAATATAGAAAATCTTAGATTAAACATCGTTGTATAATCTATCGACATAATAAATAAAATATATCGACAGATCCTAATAGAAAAAGAGAGGGAGCAGTTAATTCTGTGTAAGAAATCGTCTAGAATATGTTTTTAAATCGAACAATTTAAGAGAAAAACAAGAGATTACACCTTACAATTTTATCTCACAATATTGGAGGCACAAGAAAGTTTTTAGGAATAAAATGTAAACAACGAATAATTTTTAGTACAAAGAATCTAATGAAGTTGTTTTGAATTACATAATTTTGAAGAAATTTTAAAAATTGCACAGACAAAATACAATTTTATTTTCTTCCCAACGGGAACATCTAATTTTTGCTGCTTTCGTAACTTTGCTTAAAGATATCTGCTGAAGTAAGGGGAGGTGGATAAACAATCTTTTATAAGAAAAGATAGATCTGTTAATTCTCTGTAAGAAACCACATATAAAATATTTATAGCACCAATAAGTTAAGAGAAGAACTAGAAACTGCAGAAAGATACAGTTTTGTCCAAAAAAATACGATTTACTTAATGCAATCAAAGATATGTCGGAAAATATGAAGAGACGGGAAATTTTTGTAAGTAAAAAATAATTAGCAAATGTTATGTAGGGAACTTCCCTACAATTCCTTCTATATTCTGTTATTTTGAGAGAAATTTAAAAAATTGTCCACCTTATGTATATATTTTATATTTTCATCTTTCATAACTTTGATTATTAAACATACCTCCTAAAGTAGAGGAGGTAGTTAAAAAATCTTGAATAAACAAGCAAAGACCAGTTAATTTTCTGTAAGAAATGAAGTCTAGAATATGTTCTTAAAATGAGTAATTTAAGAGAAAATCAGAAAATTGCGACACGATTCAGTTTTATCTAAAAATTATTTTTTTCTTCATATAATCAAAGAAATCTCTGGAAATATTGGAGGTACAAGAAAATTTGGAGATAAAAATAAAGTACTAGTAATTGTTGGTGCAAAGGCCCTAATGAAGTCATTTTGGATTACGTAATATTGAAGAAATATCAAAAATCCCACCGGCAAAACATTTTTTTTCTGATGGATGATGTATCTATTTTTTGCATCTTTCGTAACTCTGATTAAAGATACCTGCTAAAGTAGAGGAGGTAGATAAATCTTTTAAATCTTTTAAATCTCTTAAATCTTCAATAATAAAGCAAAGACCAGTTAATTTTCTGTAAGAAATCGTCCAGAATACGTTATTAAAACGAGTGATTTCAGAGAAAATAAAAAATTCCAACACGATACAGTTCTATCGAAAAAAAAATTTTTTCTTGATACAACCAAAGATATTGGAAATATTGGAGGCACAAGAAAATTTTTAGGATAAAAAATAAAATACTAGTAATTTTTGGTGCAAAGACCCTAATGAAGTTATTTTGAACAACGTAATTTTGAAGAAATATCAAAAATAACACCGACAAAACGACAATATCTTTATCCGTTCCCCATATATTTCTAATGGACGGTCTACGGTAGACACTCTGTATATAGATCTAACAATGTTTTAAGACCATCATTTTGTAATTTGTTTGTATAAATCAAAATTAAATCGTTGTGGTTCGTTTTAATCAGAACATGAATGTAAGGATTGTGCAATTGTTTGTTGCTTAGAGTTAGTTATTTGTCAACTTTTGCAAAAATGCAGAATTGTTTGCACATGTTGTTTAATATTGTATTTTTTATCGCATTCAATCTAAAATTAGGAATGTAACAAGGATCTAATTTTTAAATAAGTTACAACGTGGCGTCTTTATACAGGGACGGAAAAAAATTCTGCTATTTTATTCTCTGCTTTGGCATTATTTTTTTAAAAACATCTTTTTCTAAAAAAAGATGCAAATAAGCACAAAGTCAAGGACAAACATTACAAAAAAAGTACATAAACATTAGTGCCAAATGACTTATTTTTACATAATTCGTGCATATTTTAATACAAAATATATCTGCTTATAATATTTATAATAAGCTTAATGCCTAGAAATCCGGACTCTAGTCATTAGTAATACTGGCGGTCGTTCCACGGTTTTGATGAATAAAATTCCACACTCTAGAAGAATAGACATTGAAGATTTAACGGAGGCGATGTACTCAGATTAAGCTACAGAAATGTGTGCCGAAGTCTGCATGTTGAAACCTATAGGAATTTTTTATTGTTTATTGTTCGAATTCCGAATATCATTCACTTAAATCAGATCTAAAGCTTTCGCAAAATTTTTGACAGCTTGATATTGAGAAGAGAATTGTCGGATGTTAATCTTATATCCTAAACATATAAATTTGAAATTAGCTACTGCCAAGCCACTGTGCACAAAGAAATTACAAAATATTTCTTGGAGTATGGAAGAATAGTTGCCAAAAAACCCTTTGTAAAGTAAAACCTTCGGGAAGTTAAATTCTTACTTCCTGAAGGAACTTCCTTTCACCTCGTCGCAAGTAAACCAGACTAATTGGACAGAATTAATAATAAAGCGTTGCATAACAACCAACCTCTTATTTTGGAAAAGATACGTTGATGATATTTTAATAATCTGGAAATATAACGATCATCATACTTTAGACACCTTTATCAAGGATATAAATTAACAATAAAATAAACTTCGCCTCATAATTAGAAAATAACAACTCCATAAATTTTCTAGACTTAAAAATCAGGAAACACAATAACAATTTAAAATTTAACATATACAGAAAACCCACTTAGACCGGTGCAATAATCCCTTTTGACTCACACCATCACATATCACACAAAATGGCAGCCTTTTACGCTTACACGCACTGAATGTTTACTACACTCAACGAGCAAAATGAAATAGAGAAACACAAATAATACTACAGATAGCAGTAAATAATCAATTCACCACTAACACGATCAACAAAACAATTAATAAAATAGAGAATAAATATTCCATCGCAATCAACACTTACACCAATAGAAAACAAAAGTTCTAAAATGAATAAAACATACTTTTCACTAACATACAAAGGAGAATCTCTAATAAAATACAAAAACTACTTCACAAATATAATATAGTAACTACATTCAAAAATACCAACACAATAGCTAGTAAACTGATACACACGAAAGATAACATCTATAAACTGGAGTATACCAGCTAGATTGCGACACACGTGGAGCCATTTACATAGGCGAGACGGATCATAAACTGGACACTCGAATAAAGGAGCATAAACATAACAAAAACTCACCATTGGCTAACATTTCCTAACATATAATCATGAATTCGACAAGGGAAAAAAACAGCACAATAATAAAGCAAATCATGCTTTATCAATAAAATAAAGTTAAAAGAGAATATCCAAATTGCCATAACATATAATAGAAGATTTACAGGAAGACAAGAAGTTCATTCCCGTAATGCAACAAAATTCACACAACTATTGCAAGTAGAAATAACACACTTTCCAAATTTACACAGTTTCGAATCGTCATACACACCACAAGGTAATTAAAACTTGTTGATGAGGCGCGAAACATGTAGGACATGAACACTAAATAAAACATAGATTGAGGTGGTATATTTATTTACCTATTTACTTATAACATATGTATTAGTTTTCACTATCCGGTAAACCAGCATTCTATTTAGGCAAAAAGTCAAGAAGCCCCAAATATACCCTTGTAATATTATTTAGGTGACATTTGTAAACGAATTTTATAATTTTCTACACTTAATTTGAAATTCTCTGCTACGTATTTATCAGATTTTGAAATAGGTTTACCATTCGCAGATGTGATTTGAATTTTATTTGTAGAAACTATTTTTTGCAAAGATTGTTAAAGTTCATTCTAAATATATTATTAGTTAGCACTGATATTTC